>JAPYZR010010161.1:0-10469 GCA_030522945.1 Trichopria nigra
AAAATTAACCGAGAATTATCCGAAATAAATTATTTTCTCTTACCAGCACCAAAAATAATTTATTTCGGATAATTCTCGTTTAATTTTGAACCAATTACAGCGATATTTTTTTAAGGGTTCTATATATTATGTAGAATCACCCTTCCAAAGCCCAAATTTTGAAAAAATGTTTCAATCATTTTTTATTTATACTTTTCCTGTTTTGATGTTAGGTCGGTAACTGCTCTACTTTAGAACCACCTTAAGACGACATTTAACTTTCGTCCACACGCATTGTTTTATATAGAGTTTCATTCGTAAGTTGCACAGCGAGCTGACGTCAATAAGTTCCACATGATATATACGGTGTCTTATGTTTTTAATCTTATTTTGTTGAAAATCGTAAATATATCGACATCTAAATGGTCAATTTCAAAAAATCGTTCACTCTCTGATTCGGCATACATTTTCGACTATTTTGGCTACTTTTTTATTGTTTATATCTTAATAAATTAAAAGAGGTATAATTTTATTATGAAGTGTAGCATATAATCAGCTGTAAGTTGAGACACAATTCGACAGCAGGCCAAAGCACATTTTCTGTACTGATTTTCGTATACGTTCGTACAAGATGCAGAAAATTATTTTATTGAATTTATGGGTACAATATAATCTGAAACGTGGACATTTGATGAAGAAACGTACTATTTTTTTTTGCCGAGTGACCAAATTCAATATTTCGAACCGCTAAACTTCGATACGATAAAACAGGAAAAGTATAAATATAGGGTCGAAGTAAAATACAATTTTAGAAAAGATATCTATTAATGTGCCGCGTGCCTATATTACTAATTGGAAGGCTTTAAAATCTTCTTCATTACTAAACTTCTAAAATGCTAAAAATTAATCGTTCCCGTTTAGTGTACAAAGGACATTATAATACAAAAGTTTTCTTGCTGAACGAATTGAAACTTTGACGATAAACATGCAAATTACAGTTCATAAGTGCATGAAGAAGACAATTTCATTTTTACTGCAATTATCTTTTATGTGGGTCAAACATTCAAATACTTTTAAAGATATCGCTATAAATAGGATTGCGCGAATGAATAATTAATACTTATGTTAATCGTTAAAATTTCATATTAAACGAGGATATAAATAGGACTTTAAAAACGAGTGACATATTTTAACCAAATGATTTGCTTTTAAAAGAATCAAGAAATAATCGCTTTAAATTATTTACTTTATTCGAAATGCGAAAATCGAAGATTAAAGAAATAAGAGGATCTGACAGAAAACTGTTCGCACACGTATTCTAGATAAAATCACGCGTTGTTTCTCTTACGTTATATACCGATTTTTCTATAAATCCGGTTTATCGATTTTAAAATGTATGGCACGAAAGTATATATTGTCGTGCATTATGCCTTACGTTCGGGGAATATCGATTTATATACACGGCGTGAACCGTGGTTTTTAACTTCCATATTTTCAAAATGTGATCAAATTATTTTTATATTTTCTTACAATCCATAAAGTATGTTTTAATATAAGATAGTGCATTTCAAGATTCCAATAAATTACCATTGTTATAAATGTAAATGCAATGCGCAAAATTTTATTTCGAAAAATAAATGAGCCGTTTTGAAGTTATGAAGAGGATTATTTTCGTAATTATTTAAATATATAAATTCAGTCCTTAATGATTATTGAATGACAAATTAAAGCGTCACTCAATGTAATGAAGCCGATAAAAGGGTAATCGTAGCCGAAAATTACGACGGATGTTCGATAATAAACGGAATTTATTAGCGTGATAAATAAAATATACAATTACAGATCTAAAACGTCTAGATTTGAATGGGAAATTTTATTCAAAAGAAATGTGCCTTCACTACAATTAAGTAACATCATAAATGTTAAAGTAATTCAGTTCGCATCTGTATTTAATTAAATGTCATTTTTTTAAGTATTGTTTTTTATAACAGTTATACGAAATCGTTTAATTACTTGTATTGAACATCGGTAATACGTCAGATTTTAAATCTTTACTATCCAGTTGTCAATAAATGTAATTCGATTTCGACGTGAGGAGTGAAAAATTATTTTCGACAACCTAGTTTGCTATTTTAGCAAATACAATTCCATTAAATTTCATTCGGTATGTCAGCGTTCGATGTTTGCTTTGCCGCAGAATCAGCACCGAGTGTGTTATATCAGCAATGTTTTTGCGCTTTTTGGCTCCTGTCATTTTGACCATCGTTTTTATTTCAGATCGCGTTATTATTTGTAGTTAAAAATAACAGAATAAAATGAATGCTTTGAGTTTTTTTTTATATTGTAAATTATTTAGTCCGTAACGATGTAAAATTGCCTGGCGTTAAAAAGAAAACATAGGGACACGTTTTAATCTGGCGGAATTCCAGACGTCGAAAGTGGAATTTACGATCTGCAATACTTCGATTTACAAAATTCGATTGATTGTTCGTAATATAGAGACAATGGTTGGTCATTATTTTTATGTTAACTAACAATGATACAAATGTGGCATTTAAGTTTATTTTTATAAATGTTATCAAATTAATTTATGTAAATTTATAATATATCAACAATAGAAATTTAAAAACTTTAAGATACTTGCTAATTACATGTCAAAGTTTATTATTTTTTTATTATTATTATTATTATTATTAATATAATTTTAAGGTGTATAAATAAGTATTAAGTTTAATATTCATTACGTGCTTTACTTATATGGATAAATATCATTACAATCCACTGTGAATAAAACCTAAAGTTTCTTTCTTCTTTTATTGTAATACACCTAATTAAAGTTTTAGAATATTCTGACTTCTCTTAAAAGAAAATCGACTTTTTTTTATATTAGACAGGAAAGTCAAAAGTACACAAGAAAAACACAAGAATTTTTAATTAATATTTACCGTTAAACTTGACAACCAGATCGCAATGGCATGTTTATTCTGTAAAAATTGAACCTGGAAAGCCTTTGTAATTTAAACTCCCAAAGTCCAGGGCGCGGTGTTGTTTTCTAATGAATGCGCACTGCACCTTCATAAAGCGGAATAAAACTGCTCTGTATCGAAAAACACTATACGTAATGACATAACCTTGTATATTCAATTAATCCGTATATTAAGTATTATTTTTGTTTATTTGCTTATTTGTTTGTTTTACATTTATTTTTGTTTACTTGCTTTGGATTTTACTTGCAAGTAAAAATATTTTTACATCTTTTTATTTGAACATAAATTAATAAATACATTCAGTTATGTAAAAAAGTACAATTCTATATTTGTGCACGTTTTGTTAAAATCGTTTTATTTCCAAGGCACAAATTCACTCTAAGAAGCCAGGAGTTTCGTTTTTGATACTGAAGATAAATACTATTTTATGTAAAACGCAATATTCAGTTATGAATCAAGTATTTTCAACCTTATTTTCCATATTTCCTTCATGCGTGCGACAATGCAAATAGAAATATTAAAGTTTAATTATTACAAAACGAAGTTAAAAGAACCCTCTCTGTTTCTTTAAATAGGTGAAACAAGGAAATACTCGTCGTGTACCGACCTAATTTATTCACAACGTGGAATTAACTGCATTAAGGTAACCTTCGAGACTAAAGTAAACTACTTTAGTTTGCGCTACCAGTAAATCTTTGGAAGCAGCTGCTTTTTATGAATTTACTGAACTATAATTTACATTATTTGCTTAAAAGTCAGACAAGTTCGTTAATTTCACTTTATATTTCTTACGACCTTTTGTACTAGCTGTTACTTAATATTCAATAAAAATATGCAACAAACCGGTGCCGTGAATGCTGTAGTATACTGGTCTTGGCTTTTTATACGAAGATTATCCCAGGAATATTCACATTAGGGCTGGTAAATTAAATAGTTGAACATTATTACTAATACTTAATACAATTGCATCAAAACTTACATTAAACGTCGTAAAAGAATCAATTGAGGTCTAGAGTAGGACTTGTCTATTTTGTAAGTTTTTGTAAGTAAATTTTTTCATTAGTCATTTACATCCTCTTGCAATATATTACTAGGGTAGTGTCATTCACACATATCTTTTTGATAATATTTCGGCCTCATAGCCTCATAGTAATCGTTTTTAAATGATTGTACTAAAGTTTCTGCTGAAAACTAATAACGTTATTATGTTGCTATCAAAATTAGGCGATAAAAATTATAGAAATATGATCGTAATCACTTAATAAAGAAAGAAAAAAATACTCAAATCTTTTTTGTTCACAAATTATTTACTTACATTAAATTGTTCGGAATTTATTTCCGATAATCCAATTGAATATAATCATTAAGTTGTAATAATAATAATACTATCAATAATATATTATATTTTTTTCCTTAATTAAAAATAAGTAATTGATGTCTTGGTCGATATTTATAAACTGTTATTCCAGAGATAAATAATGTCTGAATAATTCTCATTAAAAATCATTAAAAATTAACGAGAATTATAAAAGAGAAAAATTATAAAAACAGGAATTATAAAAACTTAAATGCCGATGTCAAATTGAAACTTGAGCATAAAAACACGAAGATAATTAATTTACATGTATAAAATGATACAAATGTCTGGTGCTATATTCATATTTCAAAGGAAGCTAAGATTATTAATGAACCAATAAGTTCTATTTGAGTAATGGGACCAAAGGGACTCAAATAAATATTTTCTAAAAAGATTTAATATTGTTTATTACTTTTATAAATGCCGAAATATCAGTATTTAAATAACAATTTTTTTTAGAAACGAATATTTTGATTCGAAAGCATTGGTGAGATGGTCAGCAAACACAAAGGCTATTATAATTTAACATTTTGAAGTTTAAAGTTAATATGAATTAATAAAAATTAAAAACTATATTTTATATACAATATATGTTACAAAAATGTTTTTAACCTTCTATAAGTTTTGTGCAGATTGCTTACAACAATCAAACCTAATGAAGCTTTACAGTGACGGTTAAATAGTTTTGTTGATTTAATAGATATTTCGCATTTATAATACATTAAATTTAATAATTCCGAATAAACTTCAATAGTATTTAAATCATTTTTATCAGCTGAACAACATAGGTTTTGATTCCAATTTTTTTTTTCAACAATAAACAAGCAATAAATCCAGATGCGATTACTGTTTTGTTTCTATGTGTTCATGTACCATGGGTTTAAGAGTGTCAACCTTAGCGATTTTCTTTTTAATACGATAGCAACAAATTTTCTATATGGTTTGTTGTGATTTAGATGACTTTGGTTTGTCAGCTTTAAGGACCTATACGAATTGGCTCAACCAGATCAGTGCTTTTTGTACTAGATCGTCTCTTCATGTATGTATCAAATGATGATCTATTATAAACAGAATTCTGGATCATATTAACCGCGATTACTTATCCTAAAATGAAGCAAATTCGGTTGTTACGATTTATAAGAATCGTTACTTAATACAAACATTTGGAAGTAAATTGATTCGTATGTAAATCATGATCTCATCAGATCCGATCTAACAGGACCTAACGTTGCCGAGTTGATATAAATAGCTTCAGATTTCACATCAATTGGCGTTAGGATCTGACGTAATCAAATCTCTCAATTTACGTTCAGACCTGTTTTGATCCAATTACATCAGACTGCCAGTTGATCAGATCTGGCTGAGACGTTGAGAAACATATAATACTCCCCGATTTCAATTTTATCCAAATTAAGTAGTCATTATCTGCCTTAATATGTTTACGTTTTTTTAATTAAACTTGTTTACCTTCTGACCGTGTTCATCTCTTGAAATTCGATCTTCAGTGTCACCATCTGCGAAATAGGAACCTACGTAGCTGATTATCGTATTTCAATCTCCTCGTCTTGTGAATTTTCTCAAACACCTAGCCAGTGGAATAACGAGTAGTAGAAAGCTCATTGCTTAACAAACATAAAGAACGAAAGAGAGAAAGAGAAGAGGAAGAAAGAGAGAGTAAGAGAGAAAGAAGTGAGCGAAGTAAAAGCACGTCTTTGCTCGTAGAAATGAGACTTTCAGCCAGGAACCATTCAGCAGGGAACAACTTGGTTCTAATGCCAAATGACGATATAAATCCCATTAAGGCCGGTTGTACCGGCGAGATCAGCGATGCGTGCATGAAAACGAGGAGACTGGCATTTGTTTCAACCCAGTTTTGCAGCGCGTACTTAACATTACGTTACTAATATAAATCATGTTCACGCCTGGAAATCTATTGTGACTCGATAACGAACGTAGCTACCATTATAATAATTTCTCCGGACTGCGGCGTGCGATGGGTCGTCGATTTCAGTCCGCAAGCAAACGAGCCAACTGTAGGCAAACAGACATAGTGGGAGAGAGAGAGATAGAGATAGAGAGAGAGGAACTGACATACTTTTCTCGCTCGGAGCAAGCTATCCCAACGCTCTTGTACGCCCCGTTGCGTCTCTCGGACCAACAAATGCCGCGACTTGATTGTCGGGCTTTTTAATAAGCAAAGGTATGCTTGTTTTGCGTCTTCGTTGGCGTTTATTACCGACTTCTTCCTGCGAGAGGAAGCTGGAGCTAAAGTAGTGAAAAATATCCGGAATTCAGCCAATTTCGCCACGCTCGCCGGGCACTTTAATTGCAGCGTCGCTTTGCGAGGAAAGCTCATACTAAAAACGAAAGATAATGTAAAAAGACTTCGCCCCCCAAGCCAACTTTTATAAAACTCAGCTTACGATCGTATATTGCCCAATTATCGGCGAGCAAATTCGCTTGATCCGCGCGTCCTCCCAGCCGTCTCTGCGATCCGTACGATTTTGCAAAAATGCGTCGAACGGCGCTTTAGGACCAATTCGCCGTTTCAAACGTCATTTTTTTTTTTTTTTTTTTTTTTTTTTTTTTTTTTTTTTTTTTTCTTTTTTTTTTCTTTTTTATTCATGCGCTCAAGAAACTTAATAGCTTACATCGTTTCTAATTGTTCAGCAGTGATCACGTAGGTCTAACTATTGCTTGTTATCAATTGATTGTTTTCGCAACTAGTTGAACTATTGAGAAACTCATCATAACAAAGCGAACGGTGAATAACCCGCAGCTACCCCGAATATACATGCCTGATGAACAGTAACGTTTTGGATAATTAAACGATAATGTCTCTTGGATATTCTAAATATATCCAAAAAATTGTATGCTTATATCTTAGTGTGTTTTCTCAGCATTGACACGATATATTGATGTCGACGTAATTTTGACATAATCTTCTCTAGACTGTTAAAAAACACTAGTTCAAGACTTTCTATGGAGATTCCGATTTCTTCTGAAACCCCCCCCAAACAGCTTGGTCCGTTAAAAACGGACGTCAGTAAGGCAGTATGTATAGCAGATCTATAGAAAACTCAGATTTGTCGAAAGAAGATTACTACCTTACACAAAAGTTAAGTCGCAGGATTGATTACTGTAAACTGTAAATTTGGTTTATCTATTAATTATTTGCGTGTACTATTTCACTTGCAAATAAATCATATAATTATTTTGTCGTGCTTCTCTAACTGTCTAGATATAATTTCAATACAATACGTATTTTATATTCAAGAACTATTTATATATAAATTATAGACTAAAAATTTCATATATAGAATGCTAAACACATCGCAACTATACTGATGAAATATATATCAAACTCACTTTGTTCATAACACGAGAAGTAAAAATGGTTCCAATAAATAACCTTCTTTTTAGATATTTTTAAATTAAACTGTGATGAAATCCAATGTGTATGAAATTTCGAATTCAGTTCATTAAAAGGTGTCGAAGTACAACTACAACCGTACATTACGCACGTGTACAAGGAAAAATTTATTGCGTATAAATTACTAAACTTTTCCGATATTGAAGACAGGAAAAGTTTAACGAGTATTTCATGGATGTAAATTTATTGGGACACCTCGAAATAACTCTTGTGCAGATCAATTCAATATTGCTCGTGAACGGAGATCAATTAGCCGGGCATTGTTCTAATATTGTTCAATATAATTTATTTTTAGTCTCAAAAACATTGTGCGAATATCGGACAAAGTTCACTCACACTTTTTTCTAATTTCAGGTAATATACAATAGTTCATCTCTTTTTTAACTTACGTTTCTTCAATTTAATCAGATCTGCCAGGTATATTATAGTATCAATGCTGATCCATCATTTACAGTATGTCTTGAATTACTGATCGCTATATGGGATGGTCATTTTTTTTTTTATCCATTAACCATACATCGATGTCATATCGGCTCATCACAATTACGTAGAACTTTGGTCGCATGTGAGCAAGACGCTCACCTACACAACTCGAGTCGAGTTTTCAGCTGCTCGCGTTGGAACTTGTCGCTTTTCCTATCTCCAGCTTCGCGACGGATTAATAACGAATTAATAGCTCCCATTTAAAGGGTAGAGCATCGGGGAGAGGATTGAATAATTAAGGTTCGCGACGCTTCCAAGCGTACCTCTCGTCGATCCCTCGACGAATTGATTATATATTGCCTTGCGGCTTCGACCTCGCTACTGGAGCGGAGCTGTAATTATAATTAATATGAAGTCTTAAAATTTCGGAATTCTCGAAAATAATGCGAATGGACGGCGATCTTTTGCAGATATTTTCAAGCGTATTAATGAACGTTCCGTTCATTCGTGAAATACGTTTGTAATTCTGCCTTTCAGATTGTTAAGTTTTTTTCGCACGGAGACCTGAATCCGATTATTCGTTCTGTATGACTAGCGTTGTTCGGTTTTTACGCACTCGAGTCATTGTCCATCACAGCGATGGATTCGGTATCGCAAACCATTACATCAGGAGTCAATATTTGAATTTGGACTTTAATAGTATTCGACATTAAAATAAATTTGTCGAAGGAATTGTCTTAAAGTGAATTTTATTTAAAAAGTTATTGCTGGTTTACTGACGAATTTGCTCAAATGATTTTTACCGGTGTCGTTTTTAGGATAAATATATAAATATTGTAAATGTAACAGAAAACTCTAATTTAAGATGTATAGAATTCTTCAAAATTACCATCAAACTGTTGCGCAAAGCAAACAATTTTTCTGAAAGTGCGTGGTTAAGCATTAAAAATTCTCCTTCGCAAAGTATGAGAACGCTCCATTAAATTTACAAGATTAATGGACTAGGTATCGGAGGGTGGAGAAAGTGGCACCTTGGTGATTCTCTTCCTAGTGTACACAGCCGTATTAAAATAATAAAGGTAGTATTCTGGCGTTTTTTGAGGCGACCGAGAGACATATTAAAGTCTTTGGAAAGCTTATGAAATGTGGTCGAATTTCCTGATACAATAAGCGTGGCATATAAAACGCAGTATACAAAACACCTGAATCGCTCGTACAATATTAGCTTAGTAAAATAGGTCGACGCACGTTTGGAAGAGGGTACATCGATATTTTTTTATTTGAAATATATGCAAAGACCCAATTTAATTCTAGCTTCATAAACAATGGAAATGAACGAATCTTCTGATATGGATGTAGATAATTTTCGTAACACCGTTATATTGCTGCTCATTAACTAAAAAGGGGTTTTCTAGGATTTCTAATAATAATATACTCCTATATTATATAGTATATAGTCATGTATAGAAGAGAGTGTAATTTTGCTCCTGGTGAAATGGTAATGAAACTTGATTGCTCCAAGTGAGTTATTTTCTTCGTTAGAGGTCAAACAGCATCTAGAATCAAGTTTAAGCTGGAACGAGGTTGTATTTGTTGAAATCACACAATATCTATTCGTAACGAACTGCTTAAAATGTTTTAGAGATCAGTGATAAGTGACTAATCGGACTTGTAATTTTAGAAATAGAATGATTTTAAGTTTACAATGTTTGATCGCAAAGAATATTTTTTTAGAACAATTAAAAAAATGAAACCCTGTGACATCAAAAATTTAATATAATCTGACCTTCAGTTGAGGGTGATAGTGAAATTATTGTTTTAAGCGTAGTATACATATATTGCTGCACCATTTTTGTTGTTCCGCAATTATTCAGTACGAGTCAAAAAGGTATACTCTCAACATTTTTTCGACAAAATTCTATCACCGGAAGTTACTCACACGGAGGGGTGCAAGATTTTCATTCGTGGCATTTTTCGAATAATTGAGCTATGTGAAGTACGTCATGTAAACAATGTTTATATAGATCCCCAAAAAACATTCGGCTATAGCAGTACCGTCAGAGCCAACACATACGCGATTATTTTTTCAAAAATTAAAAATAATATACTAACGGTAATGATTGAAAATGATATACAGTTTTATTCCAGACACGGTCGAGTTTTGACTACAAGGCTCGATCGGGGAATCAATATTCCACCTGGTTTGGTTGGATTTCGACACCGAGGTTCAGCCAGGTCTGGGGTTCTGACACCAGGGCCCCAGGTCGTCCGGGCCTTGTTCCGCCTGGTT
>JAPYZR010010162.1:0-11213 GCA_030522945.1 Trichopria nigra
CATATATGTGGACAACACATGTGTGTTCCAGGCAGGTTTGTGACGGTTAGGTTAGGTTAGTTTTTAATCGGGGGGGTCCGGGGGGGCAAGGCCCCCCCGCTAGGCATGTTATGTCCACCCTCCCCCCTCTCCGCCCCCTGCGGGGGCGCAAACAGTATAGGGGGTTCCCCGTTGCTTCGCAACGTTATATGGACGGGTCCTTGAACTATACGTTTTGCATTTTTATATATTTGATTTTGTTAGCGACGTCTAAATTGATTTCCGTCATTCCAACAATATCTGATATTTTTTCCACCGGAGGCATCACGAACTGGAGATGCAAAGAAGTACACTAAAATTGGAGTAGATTATAAAAATATAAACGGTAATTGGAAATTATATTTCTCTTAGAAGCTCCCAATATCGTCGATACTGTTCTGAATGAAGCCTGATGAAGCTTCAAGTATATTAAGGATCACGCCCTGATTTTCTAATACTTGGTTCACGATCACGGATATTCCTTCTATAGTTTTTTTCAATATATCGAAATTATTTCCTGATGAAACCATAATCTTTCCTTCTTTTATCTTATTACAATCATTTTCGGATCCTTCGTATTACCTGCACAGTTATTACAATAAATATTATGCGTGGATTAATAAATCAAATTTTCTATTCGTAGGAACAAATAGAAATCCATTTTGTGGTTAAAAATGGATAAGTTTTTCCCAAAGTATAAATCCAAAGACAAATTCAAATTAATGCATTTCAATACATTTTTATCCATTATCTCAAATCAAATTTCATGAAAATCCATCGAAATCTTGATATATTGGATCCGCCATTTTCAATTTTATAAATCGAACTCGCCAGATTCGTAATCAGCGGCGGCAATTTCTGCATTCGCAGAAAAAAAATGTTTGCCCTCTAAAAATTTACATGGTTCAAAAAGTCACTAAACGTCGAGAAATCGTAAACATTTTCGATTTTCGGACCGATTACAGTATAATATATACTGTTATTGTTTAGAAAGTGACTTACTTAAAAATGTAAACAAATCATGGATGTATATTTAGAATTACTACAATTATGTTAATTTTGTTAATTTACATACTCATAAAATGATATTTTATGATTTATCCTTACTGAAAATTCCCATATGGGATCCCATGTGGGGATTTGGCGTGAAATCCCATATAAGCAAATAATGTTTTGTTGGAATCAAAACAATCTGGGATATTTTGTTCATTCCAAAAAACAAGATTTTCGTATATGGGATTTCACGTCAAATTCCCACATGGGATCCCATATGGGAATGTTCAGTAGGAGTATAATAACAATAAGGAGTCTGCGCCCCCTGTGCTCCCCCTATACCCACTGCGCCGTTACTCCAACCACGACATCTAATGACCGCAGTCAGTCTATTTATGAAGTTATCAAAATGAGTGGCGTTTTTATTACATTGACACTATGCATGTAGTCCGAAGGATAATTTCTACAAATAATCTGGAAATGAATCAAAACACCTGAGTCAGTTGTATTGTTAATAATGTATACCACAAAAATGTAAATAATCCATTTTGTCTTTTTTATGTCATACACAGTATAAACTTAATAATGCAATGACATATAATACTACTACATTTTACTTACTACGATATCATATTTTACTAGACGCGTGTGTGCTTACACACAATTCCACATTTAATCGCGCAGATCTCCTCGCGCGAATTCATCCGGAAAAGTAATGTCTTGATTAAGTACGTGTGTATATATTTCTCCCCTCGAGCACCTGGGGTGCGTTTCTCTTATTACGAGAATGAAAATCTGTGGGTGAATTCGCACACCCCGCGGATGCGGCGCCTGTTTAAACGGATACAGTATAGGGCAGGAGTATTGGGATCACGCAGCGTGGAGCGCCAGGAGAGATCTGCGGCCGTCCGACAGCGTTATCGATTCGTACCCCCCTGATGTACTCTGGCTGCAAGATGCGGAATATGAAGCCATCATTGGTTGTCCGCAGATGTTGCATCTTCGCTGTAATTATTCCGAACGCTCTGATAATTGATTCGTATCCCTGAGGAAAAAAGACCGGAAAAATAAGACCTGGATAAAAGAAAACCGAAATGACCGATGACAAAATGAATCATCAACGTACGAGACCATAATGTAAACACACGCTTTATTTTGATGGGGCCATTCGAAGAACTGAAAACAAGAGAATCATCATAGTTGTCAATTGATTAAAAATAAATAATAAATATACCGAAAAATGTATACGTCATGTCAAAAAAACCTGAAATACTGTCAAGCTATTACTAAAGGTGTGTCCTTTAACTCTGAAAATACTTATCAATCAGACTTTAAGAACAAGCTTTTGGTGGAGAAATACAAACAGACTATTGTACCAACCGTAGAATTGTAGATCGTGAAGTTTTACTAACTCATTACGTAATCAAGAATTTTTTACTCTCTTGAAAATGACATGCGTTTGAATCGGATGGATGTCAGATCCTTCGGGCCCAGCGTCAGCTAAAGATTCAGTTAAGTAATTGTGACAAAAAAAAATCATCATTCCAGACGAAGTAATGGCCTGTGAATAATGCAGTGCATTTTTAATCATTCGACAAGACAAAATTAATAAATTGAATTCAAATTTCCTTTTTAACACTTTCAAAATTGAACCATACAATTTATATTCCGCCGAATCGAGAGACTCGCGAATTTCTATTTCACGACGATCGATAGTTGACTTACTTTTTGTAAACGATGAGAAATTTTCTTCTGCGACTCGACGAACGTACGTACGGCCTAATTACGTAATCCTCTATTCCCCAGAAGATATACGTCCAATCAATATAATCCGTTCTTTTTCTTTTGGATTAATCGCCAATTCCTGAATATGAAAGAATAAACTCGGCAAAAAAGTAAAATCACTTTTCGCTTCCAATTTTCGCCAGCTTGTACAATTCTTCCAGAAGCCGCACAATTGAAAAGAAACGATCCCTTCGAAAGAATAAATCTTCCAATTCGCACCGGTACGACTCGCAAATATCTCAGCCATGCATTTATTCATGTTTTGACTCACCCTCCGCGGCTTTCCTTCGCAATTTTTGCATCAGACGCAATTACCATTCCCAACGTTCCTTTTACATCTAAGTACCCAGTTTCAAGTTTCGGATGATCTTTCAACACAGCGACTCTCAGTTCGAGGATCGTGAAAGATGCATTTGTCCCGCTGCGAAAACCACCAACCAAAGTGACCAAGAATGGTCGATAACGAGACAAGTCGACCGGCAGATAAACAAAAAGACCACCAACTGTAACCACCAACGACCGGAACTGGTAGTGGTATTGGCTCAACAATAACGGTAATAAAAGTTTCATTACGTGCATGATCTCTTTGGTTTCAAGATGACCCGGCCTATTATCAATAACGATCGCCTTCAGACCTTGACATTGTTTTATCGTATATTTTCTACCCATGGTGCAAGTGAGTTCTGAGTCCATTGGTTATTAAATTAATAAAAAGTAGGTCTGGACCACCTGGGCTGATCTGCGATTAGACCTAAATAATTGTTATAAACGCGGGAGCAATAGCGAATAACAGTAAATATACGTCTTTGTTGAAGGGACAATAAGAATGTCCTTGTATGATTATTCGATGCCATTCGTTCCGACAAACGTATATAGGTGCAACACTGACAATATGTCATCAGTAAATCACACATTTGCGTGGAGCAACCAATGGCGCTTGAGTTGATCGAATCTGCACTGCATCGAAGATGCAGCTATTTCAACAATGCGAGAGGAGATATAACTTACAACCTATTACTATCGACGTTGCTTCTGGCGAAACGTTGCAGTCGTAAAGTGAAAGATACTATATACCATATAGAAACTCCAACAAAACAGTTTTATAATATCATAGCAGACAGTTTTATTAGTGACATTCCAAGTGACTAAATTTTTCATCTATTTTAGGAGCCTCCAAAAGATCTCGACGATTTCACTCAAAATGAAATCCTTTTTAATGATTTATGATAAATAGGATACTTTTTGCTCGCTCTCAAATGTAAGGAGGTCTCGGAAAAACGCGAAGTCTTCGTTGAACGTAGATTATTCAGTTCGCAAACCTATTCCGTGAAAGGAGCAGAAGAGACGAGGGTATCGGAGATGAGGAAAAGTGAGGAACGAGTATAAAAGAGGGTAGTCGGAGGTGGCGGGTGGTGGGTGGCAAAGAGTAGGAGCAAGGCGACGCTAGGTGGCTACCGCGAGAAGGAGCGCGAGAACTGGTACTTAGGGTTGTTGAAGGGGAAGGGGGCGAGCTCGAGATCGTTCCGACATCGCCGAAGGGACGAGAAGACGAGAAAGACAGCCAGCAATAACGGCTAGTGGGTGGCGCGGGGGTTATTATCAGGCGAGCAGTAGAGGGGGTGTATAACCTGCGTGCTGGCGCGATCCCACCAGTTTGCCGCGGAAGCTCGAACTGCCCGGGCCGACCCTCGCCGCTGGCCGTCCGTGCTACGACATTCGCGGTGACGGTCGCGGTGCTCGCGCCGATGCGCTCTCACTTGTGTTCCGGAGTTCCGTGGTCTCCTATTGTCGTTTGTCCTACGTTTCTAGTGCCCTTTGTGCCACCGGAGAAGATTTTCAGCCCCGCATAGTCGTGCTGACTCCGGAGTGGCCGAACTGGAGGACGACGAGGGAGTCGCGGACTCCGCGGCCTACTAACCTGACCTTGGGTCGGCCAGACCAGGTAAGGATCGTCTTCGCTCGAGGTGGTCACTATATTCATTCCTGAAGAAACAAAGTCACCAAGCTAATGGAATAACGACAAAATGTTCAGATTCGCTTGGTCATATACAGTATGGAAACTTCGTGGTTCACATGTTCGGTTAGATCGATGTAACTGAAATTTCGCCCTAGAATATACGTTCCTCGTTTCGTTCAATCAACAATCTTATTTGAAATTCGAACGTCTCAGACTTACAATGCTAATCTAAAGAAAATCGTCTTGTTATTGGAAGATTTTTAAGTGTTCGAGGATGAATGGGTTGTTAAGCAATTTCCTTCCGGGGGAATCATGACGCTTCTGGTCAGTTTTTTTCAGAAATATAATAGACCATCTTTCAATTGATGACAGTGCACAAATATGATACTGAGCTGCTGACGTAGTTTTGATAATTGTCGCATAACGTGGAACCTTTGTTTATAAACTTGGCGTAGTTAGTTTTGACGCCGCTAGATGTCGTTGCATAACGGTTTCGTTACGCTCTCGTTATAGAATTGTCTCTCTATTTGGTGCAATTGAATTCTATCTGGTATCGAAAAGATCGGTTTATTATTACTGATCTTTGTGTCGATGTTCAGATTCGCAAATTCTCGAATTACAAGTTTAATGATACTTTTAAAAAATGTATATTCTTGGCAACTGTATACAGTGCCTTTGAAATATTAACAAGGAGTTAACCCGACGGGAAGAAGCGTTATATATTTGGTCCATTGAAATATAGTGAAATTATAATTTATCATGATTTGTAAAGCTGAGTAGTCAGATCGCAGTGTTGCGTGCTCGTTATTTGTTGTTTCAGAAACTTGATAAGATTTCATTAAGCTCCACCAGACATCGTTAAAGGCACGAGTCTTACTTCTCTTGGCTTGTACAATTATACATCTGATCTTCTAAACGTGCTTTGAAAATCTCTCGCATTCATTACAGTGCGTATATATATATTATTTGAAAGGCAAAGGACGAATCTCGACTACTTGCGGACGGACAAATTCATGTTTATTCGTCGCATAAATCGTGACTATAATTTCAAGAAGAATAAAAGTCTTTAAAGGACAAAATAAAAAAAAAATAAAAAAAACCAAAACAACGTAAATTGAAATAACACAAATTTAATGAAAATAAAATGCCGGAAACTTAGAATGAGGAGCCTAGTAATTCCTTTGCTCCGAAATGCCTAATTTTCTCGCGTAATGTATTTCGCAACTCTGTCATGTACACCGACAAGGGGTGGGCAAAGAATTATGATGCTGATTATTTCGCTGATTGTAGAAGGAAAACGAATACACGTGTCTTGCTTGCAAAGTTTAATATGTACAGCTTCTCTAGTCTCTTTTGAAAGATTCCTTCTTATAAAATATGTTACTTATATCGTCTACCATTATTGAGGTGCTACAGAGTAGAATTAAAAAAAAAGGTCGTTTTTCTTTTATTGCTTTCTTACATATGACGTATAACAAGTGATAATATAAAAAAATACAAATCAATAGATAATATAAATAAAATGAAATATGAAATAATATGAATTAAAATAAATAATAGATATATGCATACATCAATCACAAATGTAAACACAGCATGGTCATTGATTTCAATGTACGGTACAAATACTGTATTAAATAAAAAATAGTATTCCCCTTGGTCGGCGTTAGCGCCTCTAACGGTAAAGCGGAATTGTGCAAGTGGTGAAGTTTCACATTTGAAACGTTTGAAACCTATACAGCCAAAATATGAATCATAATTTTAGAACTGAGTAAAAACGCTTTGTTTGGCCTCTTTTTAATTTATTTTCCTTTTTATACTAAATTTCGCATATATATGTTTTGAGATACAATTCACCACTTGCGTATAGTTCCGCTTTTGCCGTTAGAGGCGTTCCCGTGATACCGACCAAGGCGAATACGACCTTTATACGACAAGCTAATATGACGATACTAGCTTATTGAGTATATATTATACGTGAAATGTCAAATTTTTATTTTGCAAAGGAACATTTAAGTGTAATTACATTTTTTTTAAATCAACTTTCAACAGTTTAAATAATAATAAACAACAGTTCTTTTTATATCTTCTTACAGAGATCTGGGGGTCAATTCTCGAAATCGGTGATATAAGTATCGCATGCGATATCAATAGATATAGATATACAAACGTACGTAATTTCTAGTGATTTTTAGAATTGACCCCCTGTCCTTGTATACCATTTATACACATGGGTATAAACTTGTTGTACGTATGTATAACACATATGTACTACTGAAATCGTGTGTGATCACCATATGTATATGTATTTTTAAAATTTAATTTCGAAATGAAAATAAAAATTTTCTTAATAGATTACCGTATAATAGAGTCATTCAAAAATATATAAAAAGAATATTGCAAAAAAAAAACCGTTCATTAAAGCGAGATTTTTCATTAAGTTTAAATAATGTTGAAAATTCTACTGACGCTAATTAATGAAAAAAGCCTAACAAAAATGTTAGTACAGTGTATATTAGACGCCCTTATTTTAATTTTTCAGGTCAAGCAATATGTCGGCTACCTCACGTTTTTTAACGTTTCTCCCCGACATTGACAGTACGAATAAGAGAAAACGATACTGTTTTTTTTTTTTTTTTTTTTTACGCAAAGGTATATATTTCGTAACAAAATTTTAACATTTTTGCGGCGAAAACCTCGGTGTATCGTTTATGGGTATTCTTATTACGTATTTTATCCGATCCATTTGCAGTTGAACCCTGATGATGTGATGGATAAATTTAGAAGCTATAATAATACTTCTTACATTATAATAGAATAAAATCAATTTAAGGACGTTTCAATATAGAGATTATATATGAAGATATATATACATATAAATATAATATATATGTATTACATAATTTGTACTTCCAATGAGAAAGCAACAGACTTCCGCATCACTTTTCTGATAAGTCAATAATAAAAATGTTGACTATAATAAAAACCATTTTTAACATATACATATATATATATATATATATATATATATATATATATTTATTTATATATCCTACAAGGCATTTAATATCACAGGAATATCAGAGATATATTGCGATATATCTGTGATATTAAATGCTGTCAGGGATGGGTCATTCCACTAAAAAATAAAATCATTTTTACGGGGCGACCACCCGCCGATGTTTTTCATACTTCACAAAACATCTTCTGTACGTTTCAAAACAAGATTACTGAAATTTTGGGCCCATATTAAGCATCCATTTTGAAGTTATGATTTTTTGAATTATTGAAACAAATTCTTTTTTAACTTTTTCATTAATTTTTTCGACACAGAGAACTCTTTTATAAAAATTGGAAAAAGATAGCTTTTTGCAAAAATCGATTTTTTAATTGGATTTTAAAGGGTCTTCTGTTGCGCATGACAAAAAATAAATCTTTTCATTGAAAAGCTGAGAATATTTCCTACGAAAACCTATCTTTTTCCAATTTCTATAAAAAAGTTCTTTTTACGTCAAAAAAAAATTAATGAAAAAGTTAAAAAATCATAAATTCAAAATGGTTGCTTTATGGATCCAAAATTTCAGGTATATTGTTTTAAAACGTACAGAAGATATTTGTGAATTTTGAAAAAAAAATCGGCGCTCGCGAATATATATATTTTTAACATTAATCTTTTATTATCTTTACAATTTATCATTTAAAAATACAATTTTGTCGTTTCATATTTTTGCAAATAAATCAGATTAGCAATACGCAACGTGTAGTTGCGTTTTTAAGCCAATAAATAATATTGCAGAAAAATATTCGCATTTTATATTCTCACGAATATATAACATAGAATAAATAAAAAAGAGATCGAAGAGAGAGAATCTGTTTTATGTTAATATTCATATATTGGTTTCATTTGTAACGTAAGAAATGACGTTAAATTTCAGAATCTTTATAATTATAAAAATAACATTATATAAACGAAAGAGTTTAACTTATTTTTTTCTTCTTCCCGCGTGAATGATTTAAAATTCGAAATGCAAATGGTACCGAAATGTATAAATGAAGCAATTTATTAACATTCCGTCATTTATCGTCGAATCACGTACCGAAACGTATAATACTGCATTCAATTAAAAATGATATTATTGAAACATGATATCACGCGAGCTTATATACTTCCACAACCGCAGAAAGTGAATTTGCATAAATCATAATCTACTTTTCATCTCGCGTAAAAATGACGGGGTATTAAAAAATTAGGTCTTTTGGTCTATATGTATTTTCTCTTAATCCTATTTTCGATTGAAAATCATACTTTTTCTATAAATTGAAGACACATATATATATATATATATCTTTAATTCACACTTCAGCCAGTGCGTGCTGAGGTAAATAAATAATCGATGGTCGGAGCGATGCTTTATACCAACTCCACTTCGCACGAGGTAACGTTATTAAAGCGCACACCTTGGCAATCTGATAAAACACGAATTCCCGGGAAATTTGCGAAATTCAATCATTTCTGATGCATAAATCTATGACCTACCTTTATATATTCACCGAAAATCAAAATTACGAAAAGTATACGTTTTTTAGAACTTTTTAAAAATATATAATATTGCTTTACATCAAATCCATATACCGAATTTTCACCGCACTTTCATCGCGATTATTGTATCAACCATTTTGCATTTTCAAAATCTGAGGCCAGATTCGTTATCAGCGACCCCGAAAACCCCCCGAGTAAGAAATTTCGGCTGGTTTCCATGAAAAATGCATATATGTACCTATAAAATGGTCGATGAGTACAAAAACATAACCTTACTTCTTATACATATGAGTCATAATTCCCCATTGTTTCGACTATCAAGATGTTTAAGTTGTTTATGTTCTTACTTTGTGAAACATTTTAGTGTATCTGCCATATTACAGTATTTTTACGTAAATATGACCACGATGCCAAAAACCAATGTAGAGGTGACGTTAAGCATGTACGATGAATTTGCCGCCAAAACGTTTGCGGGAAGACGCTGTTAATATTCGTCGTGCGCAATCGGTTCGCGCAGTCGATGTTCGCACAAACGAAGCACATCATAGTTGATTAATGTCATATATAGTTAATAGTTTATCATTAAGTAAATCTAATTTTACTGAAAGATGCTCTATATATTTACCCTATATTCACACAGTAAAATAGGGTTCCCCTCAATTTAACTTTTAATATATGGCGGTTCCTTCCCTAATTATTTTTACATTTCTCCTCATCCTCACCACTAGCAATGTAAGATGACAAAGGGTGATGATAGGCCATTTTGTTTTGAAAGATTACATATCTTTCGATGCATTCACAATGAAGTGGATTCACGGTACAAGTCGAGCGGTGGTGGAAAGAGTATGCAGGGCAAAGGAGGGGACACAGTGTAAAATGGAGGATGTAAAATTAGGGAGTTTAAAAAAGAAAAAAGAAACAGTTAATGTCGAGTGTCAAAAATAAAAAATATGAAACTTACAATACTGCAGTATAATCAACAAATATGCGCCATTGTTCAAGGGATGTCGTGCACTATACCTTCAGCCGCAAAAACTCAAATCGACATTTACAAATGACAGTTGACACTTCGATTATTGAAAAATACGACATATTTTCCAATAAAAACTTCACCATGAGAAAATTCACCATCAAAACAACATGAAAGTCTTTTATATGTAAATCCTGAGTTGTTAATTTTTCACGATGTTATTATTAATGTTCTGGCATTGCCTTTTCAATTGACGGTATTTTTAATAATTAGTATAAGATGCAGGATGAAAAGTATCTTATGTCACGAGATTGTTTTGGAGAACTAACCAACCCTTTGAAAATGTCGATGGCGAACACGCAAGGGCGGAATTTCATCACATAAGTACTCACTTTTATTTGCTTTTTACTACAGCTGTTTTTTTCTTGAATTTTATTTGATGTCGGTTTTCATATATGCCGAACAAAATTCCTGTATTGCAGAAATATAAAAATCTCTGCGATCAAAACGCAACGAATTGAAAAAGACACAAAAATGCATTTTATATTCGTATAATGTGTTTAATATTCCATCAAATAATTGAGTAATGTTGTATCAAATTTCAAATATATAATTTAATAAAAAAAGAAAAATGTTTCGTCATTATTATTTTTACATCCACATTCGTTATAACTGTTTTTACGCGACCGTTACGATTTGTAACTGCAAATTAAACCCAAACGATAGAGTCGTGAGCACGTGGTGTACTTATAGATTAAGCATGAACGTAATAAAACAATCAAGAACGAAACCTTAGGATCGGTGGTCAACTCGGAAGCAGCCAATCACAAACGTGTTACGCAACTATATATTACAGTTCTCCCCCCGTTATTGTCCCCCTCCGTAATTGTCCACATTGCAATTCCTTCCGTAATTGTCCCTTCCAAATATTCCGTAATTGTCCATGGTGA
>JAPYZR010010164.1:0-23434 GCA_030522945.1 Trichopria nigra
AAAAGCTTTTTTCTTGAACCTTTTTTCACTTAAAATGCCCATGCATGCTGGCCTTGCGTTATTTGGGCCGCACGCATGAAATGCGAATATGGATACCTGCAACGTTTTTCTCCCTCTGTTCCGTCCATCATTTCCCTTCCGTACGGTCTCGTGCTTACACGCACAAAGAACGCCAATTGTCGCACATTCATTAATGCAAGCGAATTACATATTCAGCTAATTGCGTGCCCAACAACGCATGCCCGCCGCGAGTCTTGTATATGCGATTCTCGTAATATGGTGTGCAAGTGTGCGTCGATGAGTTCTTGCCGACATATCCACATTATTTACAAATACACGCCTAAAATTCAGTTTGCTTGCTGCATGTCATTTCTTCTGACAAAGAGTTTATATCTGCAGATTCAAGATTTCCACCCACGGGATTTCCGGCGTAGTATACGGAAATATGTTAGTGATATATCTATAACTCAACTAATTTTCGCTGCAGTTAGGTTACTAACGTGCCGTAAATCGGTTTGTACGGTGCTCCGTTTGCAAAAATCCGTATATACTTGTTGTACTTATATAGCCAATTACAAAAGCAATACATACACGAATGTCAATGTTGCCATAAGATCAGGGGCAAATGTCTAGATATTTATTATTTATTATATAAGGATTTCTTCGGAGGTAAGGACGTGATAAATATGAACATTATTCGGTGCATATGTCTTGTTTTAATGTTCCAAAATATTAGCATACTCGCAAGTAAAGTTGTTGTTTAAATTGAAGTATGTAATGTCCTCCGTACATTTTTTTTGGAAGTTTGCGACTGACGATGCCGCGACGCCGACGTCGGTCGTTACGGTTGCTCACCTCACTTGAGAGCAACAGCTTTATCCGAGCAGTTGGTCATACAAAAAGCGGCAGATCCGCGCGTGATCGCACGCACAACTTACGGAAAGAGAAGTCGATAGGGGGTCGTACTCTCAGACCGAGCAAGAGAGTGGATTTCTTGGATGAACAAAAAATTACGCGCAGCAACTCACATGATTCCTACGAACTGAAGATAAGATGCTCCCTCACGAGACTCTTCAGATCTTGGGAAATTACACATTTTTTAATCTCAAAACCGCAATGTACATGCAATACATAGAACATGATGATTTTTTGCCATTATCGTGCCCAGCGTGGGGATGCAAAACCGCAAAACATGAGTGAAATTGCAAATATTCCTTGGTTAAAAGCTTGCGATAAAAAACGAGTATAAAGATCGATATATGTTTCGCGCACGTGTATTTTAAACTGATACATTTCCTACGTAACATATTATCTATATTATACGAACAAATCCATTCACACGTAATTTTGTCCCCGACAGGAAGTCGATTGATAAATAATATACGAGTAGCAAAGATAACTCCAGGGAGATAAATTTATTCGTGGTGAAGTGAAGAATCAGTAAAATCCGCACGATAGGTCAGTGCACAGCTCGCGACCTCGCAATTACGGATCCGCGTCTTATGATACAGAGGACCCCGACGAGGTGGCCTCTTCTTACTCGACAAGCTATATCATTGCAGCACAGCCCTGCCACACGAGCTGCAAAGCACGCAAGAGTCGACATACCAGATGCGCTTTGCCGCGTCATCTGCAATTTACTGCGATTACTTTTGCCGCTGCACAATTTGTATCTGTTGAGTCCTGATACCGCGCGGTGGGCTTCTCGTCGGCAACGTGTTCCAAACTCTGCAGGAAAGAACTGAAAGGACCGACGAAAGGAAGAGAAAGGAATGAGAGGAAGGACGAAGTGTGAGAGAAAACGCTTGAATCTTGGCGAAAGACCTTAAGCAAGGCACAGGCGTGTTGAGATCGTGCTTTTGCAACACACGGAATAACCAAATAGACAGCAACTTCTACTACTTAGTTAGTCGTATCCCCTGTGATTCTAATGGCGGGAGCTTCAGGGCAGAGAAATCGTTGCGCCAAGGTGAAGAAAAGTCACGATTTCGACCAGAACGTGGCAAACGTTTCTTTGCGCTTCTTTTTTTTGGAGGTTGTGCAAATACAATACCAAGAATGGACACAGCGAATCAGAATTGTTGAAATAAAATTAAACAAAAGCTTTTTTCCCCGAGGAACGGTGGATACAGTCTTCATTGCTGCTTCTCCTTATTAAAACCATTAGTATTTGACATAGCGTGTGCAATGTTTCTTCTTGAAACCAAATGATAATTGAGCATTCGAGAATATAAAAAAAACATTAATCGATTTGAAGTTTAGAATGAAACATTACTTCCCTATCAAACGTTTATTTGATAATAAATGAAATTGGCTACAAAACCATTTCTTGACCCAACACCAAAGCGTACAATGTGTGTTTGCATTTGTCAGGGGGAAGAAAAAAAATTCCCTCAGTGCGCAAGACGCTAGGTTAAACGGAAGTTAGCTGGTGGTTGTGTGGGACATGAGCTGAATTGGATTCTACATGCACTCCGATTGAAATCGATATTTCGTTGAAGGTCAATATAAAATGAACGGGAGACTCTATACGTTTCATAGCGTCCTCTGAATAACAGCGCAGCAGCGGGTAAACCAATAGCTGTCTCTCTTCTCAACTAATCCTAATACAATTTTGCTTATAATTCTTTGTTTACCCATTTACCGACATCCTTTTCTGTCAAAGAAGAATACAAATCGCGGGATTATGATGCCTCTCTTTATACCTCTCTTTATACCGAAATGAAATCGAAAGTGGAGGAGAACTGGTCGCCGAAAAAACGGGCACGAGAGAGATGTAACATTTTGCGTTTCCTCCCAGTTACTGATTAGAAACAACAGCGACAATGCCGATTAAAAAAGTATAATTAATAGCGCTCTCGTGCAGTTGAATGGATGGCAGGTAACAAAGATCAGCGAAGAGACTCAATAACGTAGGCGCAGATGAAGCAGATGGAGAAGGTTATCATTTTATAACGAGTGAAAGTGTCAGCCAATAAGATTAAGAAAAATATATCAATTCCTGCACATGCTATGCTAAACATTTAAAAATGTATCAGATTTGCGAAATATACCACTTTTTGCAAATTTGAAGTGTCTTAAGTTTGGTATGAAACCGATCCCAACATTTTCTATTTTGTCGTTTAAGCGATTATTAGATAGGAAATGTGAAAAAAAGAAATACAAAAATCAGGAAACGAAATAAGCTATTTGGAATTGGCCGGCGTGATTTGCACTGTTTCTATTCGAGGAAGTACTTAATTAGCATAAATGTTTGGATAAACAGCAATAACATTGTTTTACCCGACTTGATCATCATGAAGGATTCAACTTGGAGATGAGAAATACTTTTGCAGCGTTCAACAGCGAAGAAGCAGAGTCACGGGACTGGTGATGCTTCTGAGCCCTTCAAGGTGGCAACAGTGTTGGCGGGAAAGTTATTCGAGCGACCGACACTAAATCATTTCTTGTAGACTCCTGCTTTATTATCTCTCATCTCTTTTCTTCCCATACAACTATCCTCTCTACCTTTACTCCTCTCTCACTCCATCATTCTGTTTTTCTCTTTCTCTATCTATATGGTTCTTACTTGCTCTCTTCTTCTTCATTCTTTTTTATCATATTTTATATTGCTCCTTGCCGGCTTCTTTTTTTCTTAGCATTAACTGTACTTTTTTATGGTATGTCTTGCCTTTCTTTCTGTTCTTTTTACTACATTTGTCGTATGTCCTTCTATATTTACTTACACATATGTCTTTTGTAACTGTTATCTTTTTTCCGTTATAATTTTTACTTTGTTCCTGTCATGTTTCCTATGAGTTAAAATGATAAGAACATTACAAATATCTTACTAGACATAAATTTACAATAAACGAAGGTGCAGTCGCATTCAGATAACAAAAAATTTAAATTAACAATTCGAATGTATTTTTTGACTATACAATAATCTTTGCGGTCACAAATTTCATACATAGCGTCATTAAGTATTGCCATCGGTATGAGTTAATCATCAAAATGATAGAGAAACGTCTTTAAGAATAGAATGCTGGACTTAGTTAGGTTCACTTGTCCACATTGTATTCATTGCAGTTCATTACTTGTTAGACGTTGATTAATTGTCCATACATCCACGCCACAAAAGGCGATTTTCCGTCCTTTCAATTGTCACAGATCCCTTCAAGTTTAAATTCTTATTTGTGTGTTCGGCTTCTGAGGAGTTGCTGCTGCGATTTCATGTTAATTGCACAGGAGTTGCGGGAACCGAAGAATGGTAATGAGGAACTCGTTAAACGTTCGTAATCACGATCTCGTTTTAAATCTTCGATTGTCTACTGACTTATGACTTTGCAAGTTTAACGGTTCATGCATCAGGCAGGCAACGTAACATGCTGTGAAAACACGAATTTCAAAACCGGATTCCGCTACTGAATTTGTAAATCGTTACAGAATGCTCATTGTTAGATTTACATGAGCGTATTGCAATGCAATACAATGAAAATAAGCTATAAAAATGTAATCACATTATTGTTTAATGTTTAATATTAGTCTTTTACGACTGCCAATACGTAACGGTGTCCAAAGTAAAAAAAAAAAAATTGACTACTTCCAGCGTTGGTAACTCCGGCAATCTGGTGTCTTGGAGAACTTTAAGGGAGAAGTGAGTTCAATGCCACGATGATTTCAACGCTTGGAAAAAAGGATTCGATTTCTCTGCGCCATACTAAAATGCAAACAACGAATGCGATTCGAATAAAAAGGTGTATCCGAAGAATTTAAAAAACACTACCACTTAAAAAACATACGAACTTAACCCCGGAGGGCTGATAGAGTCTCGAGGAGTCTCGTGGCAAAAAAATTAATTTCCGTCTCACCGCAACCGTACGTGCATGAATGATATCGTATCAGGCATCCCCAAATTGCGTTGAGACGGAACGGAAAAGAGGGGAGAAGGTGGCTCCATAAATAACCGCTGTTGGGAGCCCGAAGCGTCCATCACCGCCTTCGTGTCCATCCATCCGTCCATTTGTTCGCCGCTCGTCCGTCGGTCACAGTCCGACTTCAAGACTCGGATAGTGAGGTTAAAAAATGAAATGGCAAATGAAAAGAAGAAGTGGAAGAAAATAAAAAAGAGATGAGGAGGAAAAAAGAACGAAAGTGTGTTGGCCCTCGCAAATTAGTCACCGCGTGCATTATGAATAGACCCTTCTATCCGTCTGAGAGTATCCCCTTTCAGGTATATTAAGCGAAATTAAACAAAGCCCGGATGAATGCAACCACCCGCGCAGTTCGACGCGTACACTTATATCGGGGCACCAGTACACTTGAAGTCTCACTACCGAAAAAAAACCATCCATACATTTCGCCAAGAATTACATAATAAATAGAACATTAAATAACTCGATATACTACCAGTGTTACACCATAATTATACTATACTATACTTTGTAATCAAAAGAAGCCAGTTTCTTCAAACTTACAAAATTTTCAATAAAATCCCTTAAGAATTTATTTTCATAGAATAAATAAATATTATATATCGTCCTTGTTATATAAAAATCAAAACACTTCAATAATTTTAAATTTCCTCATTTTCAGGTTCAGGCTACGGATCCCGACTGCGGTATCAACGCAATGGTAAATTATACACTGGCGCCTGGAATGGTGTCCAGCGAGCAGTTCGTTGTGCGCAGTGACACTGGAGACATTTGTGTCAAAACCCCTTTAGACAGAGAGACCGCACCTTACCTCGAGCTTGCAGTCATCGCGACAGATAGAGGTAAGTTTGAACGATGCCAGTGTAAACTACCAGTTACGTATAAGCAAGCCGACAATTTATAATTCGTATTTCAATACAATTTTCATAATAAGTGTATACTATGAATTTCGTTTTAATACTTGCAAAAAATTGCTATTGATTCTTTTATCTGATAACTTCTATTTGACTCCCATCAAACTACTTGGCAAAACCTTTATGAAGTTCATTTATTATTAAGCTTCCGAGATAACTTCATGAAATTTTTATTTTATATTGATTAGGTTTGACTCTTTTTAAGGGTCTGGCTAAATTTCCTGCTTAGAATATTATATAAAACACGATCTCACAGACGTGTGCTTCTGTCGAGTCATGACTATAGTTTCTACATAGAATGATGTATGCTTAAATTAAGAGTCATCCAAAGACTTTAACACGGCAGTTACGAAGAAAATGGTATGGAGCTTCAATTGTTAGTAAATATGAACTATGGGAAAATAGAATAAAACGGAGAGCCGAAGACAAACTCGTAAAGAGGAAGATCGCAATGCGTGTGAGAGTGGAGCGCGAGCGAGAGAGGTCCTTGAAAGAAGAAAAGGAAGTGGTTATCGGTGTAGCTGGATCTAGTAACTCTGTAACAGGCTGTATGATTTATGTCGTTGGTACCACAGTGACCAGTTCTGACCCGACATCACAACGAGTTTACTCTTATAGAAAAGACAACGGCTGCAACCCATTGATCCATCGCGTAGCCAGTAGCGGCGCAATGTTCGTGACTATGTACGATTTAGCGCAGTGAAAGTAAACAATGCGATGTGAGCGAGGGAAAAATACGATCGTGGGTGGGAAGTGCATCCGAAAAAGGAAAAATATTGCACTATTACGCAAAGCTCAAGAGATCGAGGAAACTGAACAAATATTAGAATTTTTAAGATTCTGAAAGTTTAATAATAAACAAAATTCCATACAGTTTTTTGACAAAAATATTATATTGTCTACTTTACTGACATAATATCGTGTTTTTTTTTTGTTTTTTTTTTGTATCCACAGGGAGACTATTTGAAGGAATATGGATGTTAGAAATTTACAAACCTTATAGACAAGCATTAACGTTAAATTTACGTGTCCATTAAAAGAAGTCGGAATTAATAGAAATGGTCACAGACAGGCCCGTAAAACAGACCGAAAGAGAGTCAGAGAGAGAGAGAGAGAGAACAACGAACTAGAACTCGATATCCGCGGACACTGGAATTACTGGAAATACTGGAAATATTCCGGTTTTACATTTAACATACTGGAATTACTGGAAATACTGTAGTTTAATGTTTAATTAATTTTTTCAAAGTCATTGTTCAGACATTGCAGGAAGCTTATTTACAAAACACAAAAAGTATAAATTATGAATTATCTAATGCGCACCATCACTACGTGCTTATAAGTACTTCCAGATGCTTAAACTATCGGCAGCTATTAAAATGGAATATTCAAAGTAATTGTTCATGCCTTGAAAAAGGATGAAATCTTAATACTACCTATTTTTCAAGTGTCTTGCAAATATTAAACAATATTTCAAGTTATTCAAATATCATAACTTAAAGTTCTCGTTCGACGAGGTGTGTGATTATAATGAGAATAATATTTCTTAATTTAATTGTCAAGAGAGACGTAATTAACATATCTCTTCCTTGCAAGTAGTGTTGCGAGATTGCAGTGTAAATTAATATACATATATATATACATGCACAATGTGTTTTGCGTTAATGATTTCGGTTAGTACTGCGCACGCTGTTGGATACTTAGTTTATTTCACACACCTTCCAATTAAGAGTATAAAGTAATGAAAATAATGGCATTTATATTTATTGTTATTTTTTCTTTATTCATTTTTATTGTAAACACGTTTATGTGAGATCTAGATGTTTATACTTGAATGAATTATACAAATATTTAAAAATAATTTTAAAAAATCCAACCGATATTCTATACATATAAAGAATATTTTATTTTAGTTCACAACTGATATAAACAGAGAATATTAATTAATATAATTCATTCTATCGATACGTCGCAAACATCCTGTTTGTTAATTAAAATTTAATTATAGATACAAATAAACGTTTCTCAAAAATGAATTTCCCAATAATGCGACGCGATGAATGATGAAATACGAAGCAGAAAACGTAACATTTGCATACGAAAAAATATAGAAAGAATGCGCACTCCCTAGGACGAAAAATAGAGTTGCAGATGCACAAAGAAAACCAAGTGTGAGAATACGAGAAACGAAAAAAAGAAACATAAAACGAAACGTTTTCCATTGTTGACGCCGAGCTTGGTGTTGTATTTTGCAAACGCAAGACACTTCTTCCGTAATTGTCGCTCGTTATCGGTACGATTGTCCCAGACGATACATGCGCGACAATAAGCCTCGTCGAATATGACACGAGGACTTGGTTGGTATAGTGTCTACGATACACGCGGCAGAAGTAATAGGCGCACAAGTTAAATGTGTAGAACGAAAATGAGAGAGCCAGAGTTTAGCAGAAGATGAAAGACAGAAAGAGGATAGAAGATAGGTCTAAAAAATGCGTAGTGATTTATACGAATCATGGCAATACGTAACCCTCAAGAGTCGTCGGTATCCACTATATGCCGCGAGGGGAATGTACCGCGATAAATATCGTTAATACGCTGCCGACGCGGTTTGAATAGAATAGTATGTTCTTATCGAAGTTACCGAGAAAAGGAGGGAGATATATACATAGATGCATAGATACATTGAAAGGGAGAGAGAGAGAGAGAGGCACTAACGCGACCAGACGAAAATAATTATTGCCTTCGCACGCACGTTTTCCGGTCTTAAATTGTCGACGGATACGGAAGAATGGATGAAAAGACCTGCAGCAAGCTGCTAAAATGACGCGAAAAGCATCGGGAGGAAAATCGACCAAGAGAAGGAATCGGTTATGCGAAGAAGGGAAGCGAAAAGCAGTATGTAATTTGCGAGAAATAGATGTAAATCGTCGCACCGAAGACTTTTTAAAATTACTGTAAAATACAGCCCGAGCTTAATCCAACAAGTAATTCATGGTAGTAAAATAGTTTGTAAATACTGCTGTATATGAAGATTCGTAAACTTCATTTTTTTTCTTTAAATCACACGGGATAATTTGCTGTAATCAAAATTCTACCGTGCTTTATTTGATGCAAGCAACCATACAAATTATATTTTCCTGCTAATGAATATATATTTATCTATATCTTTTAATATGTATTATGTAGGATTTACAATATTTGAAATTGAGAGTTAATCTAATCTGATACGACTTGTCGCTCTAAATGTCAAATTCAAATAAGTACTCCGATTTTATTAGTTCCTGATGTACTAGATATTCTCAAGTTCAGTATGTAAATCGATTCATCTGATTGCAAATTTATAATACAAGAAAAAAATATTTTTACTTGGAGAATATGCTAAAAATCGTCAGTTCTAAATTTCAAAAAGATTTTTTACAATGTAATTTGGAGAAAATATTTAAGGCGTCAATAAACTATGAAGATACTGCTGAGATTTGCCTGCAAGAATGACATGTACTTTTAAAATGTAAGCTTAGCGTATATATATATACATATATAGGAATCAGCGGATCTAAAGGGTCGGTCCTTGACGCACGACTTCGATGACATTTACTCCTATAAATCAAGCGCGAGCATCCGAAGTGTATAGCGAATGCCCGAGTCCATATATTACTATGAGTTACGGGTATAAACCGTTTAAACATCAGATTATGCGACTCGCACATACTGTTTTTAATGTTAACAGTATTAACAGTTGCATTTTGACCGACTCCTTTACTTAGCCCACCTGCAAAAGTCGGCTCGGCGGAATAATAATCTTCTTATGTGTATACCTTGTAGTTCATAACTTATCGGTTGTGTGCCAAATTGTAAGTTTATAATATAAATGAAATTTCAAAAAGAGGTTACTCAACTTAATGAACTTAGCAGTAAAGTGCCCTCGCTAACCTCGTATCGGAGTAATGTCAGACTTCTGTGTCATTGTTTGGATTCTCTTGCATCGTAATTAACGTTGAAGATAACGCATAAAAGATTAAAGTTAAATCCAATTAACTCAAAGATAGTCCAGTTGCAAGTAAACAATTGAAGTTAAGAATGAACAAATAAGTTGAGTTAAAATTAATTAACTCATATTAACCTTTGAATTTAACTTTTAACATTTTAATTAAGCATTATCCAATAACCCTGATAAATAATGAAAAAATTAGCTTTACGCGTTTCAAAGTTCACTTTATTAAGAAATTAGAAATCAGTCTGAATTTTATCGAACAACATTCATATAAAAAACTGCACAAAAATAAAAGAATAAACAAAGTAGCGAGATACATTACTTGCATTTAGAATATCGTCCAACTTACAGTATCCTTTATTCCTTATTTAGAATGTATACGTCAGCAGAAATTCGCCATTTAAGAAAAATATGTTTCGTGTTCGGAAGCCTTACTCTTTCTATATGTCCATTCACAGGTGTTGTTATCGGATAGAAATCAGCAAATGATTGTACGGCGTTGAAGTCTTTGGCGCGTTCGAAACTTATTTAATCGTTTTTGTTCCCTGCGTGATATATCGTTCCGGTAGGATGTAAAAGGGAGAAATAGAGACGGTTACGGTATAGAAGATGAGAAGAAAGAGGGAACTAGATGGTTGATTGGTTTCTATATATAAAGAAGAACTGTGGAAGTAACCGATGGTGATTTATGCCTATCAGCTCGGGGCCACCACGTGTTTCGGTATACGCATTGACGGCCAATATTGACCCGATAAGCGGACTCTCTTCAGCTGCCATGCTGATAGATTCCAACGAATCTAACCTGTTCGACTCGTCTCATTTTCAAATGTCACATGGAATTTTTCAATGAATTGTTTATAAATGACATAATTGTTTATCGTCAAAGCATTCATTTACGATATTGCTGATCATATTCACGGCTGAATGAAGGAATGCCTCGTCAAGAACATCCAAAGTCTGATTAGACAACTATTTGCTTTTCTCTCAGGAACCAAATGTAAAAAATAATACTATTCGGAATAAATTATATACACACGCGATGCTATCAGACTTCGAAGTCGGATGGATGTCGACGTGTTCAGTGATCGATGCTACATAACGACGACTTTCTAACACAATGATTTACAGTGGCTTTGCAAATAAGTACGCCTAAAAATTGTAATTTGCCGAGCGGAGAGAATCGATTCGCTGCGACATGAAATGCCGTAATAAGAGAAATTGAATGACAGAAAAAGATATAAATTATCGGATACCTTATAAATCGTCAGGTTATAGGAATGCCAGGACTATGTCATGTTAATATACTCAAATAGTAGCATTTGTCTATTGTATAATCATGTTACATACATATAAAATATATTTTATTCGATTAACAGAAATAAATTCTAGTTTTTTTTTTTTTTTTTTAATTGATACATTTTAAGCACTATAATCATTTTTTATTGTTAACATTTTCAAATCTCATCTGAATGAACGATTATGGAAGTATTATAACGATTGATAATGAGCATTCTTTGCGCACGTAATCATCTGTTACTGGTACATTATAAAGTGATGAACGAAATTGCATTTTTTGAAAAAAAAAAATACATGTAATAATTAGCAACATATTTCAATTTTGATTTTGATTTACAGGTGGCTTAAGTACAACGGCGATTGTAAGGGTCCTCGTGATTGACGTGAACGACAACCGTCCAATTTTTAACCCTCGGGAATACAACGTCACGTTGAGAACTGACAGCCCCATAAGCGGTGCAATTATGAGGCTATCAGCAACCGATTCGGATGCTGGCATTTTTGGGCATGTCGCTTACAGAATATCGGGTGGAAACGAAGCTGGCATTTTTAGCATCGATAGAAACTCGAGTGAAATATACGTGCCGAGGCAAAGTCAATTATCTAGATCATCTACGTATGTCTTGAACGTTACTGCAACCGATGCTGCTGGGTTAAAAAGTATCGTCGATGCGGTCGTTCGAATCACTACGACTTCTGCCGGGCAGCGATTGGCCAGTTGTAGCAGACCGAGGTATATTATCGCCGTTCGAGAAAATGTCGAACAAAACACCATTATCGGCAGTATAAAAGACCCCGGCATGAATTCAGGTACGTCATGTTTCATGAATATAATTACGTAGTGACGAACATCCAACTCGAATAAGATACGATAAAGAAAAATATTAGTTTAAATTACCCTTCCCAACCTGGTAACGTCACGTTGCACTAAATGGAACTTCTAAATTTTCTTAAGAGAATGTTGGATCATCTTGATTTTTCTTTATTGAGGAAAACATGAAATCGAACGAAGTTCGTTGTCTTTTTATATGTTTCACCTAATTAGATGTAATGACATTGATAAGCATCAATCTGAAATTATCTTAAATATTTTAATGATGACCCGTTGATACTTTGTGGTGGATCTTTAAAGTATTTTCAGTGTTAAATTTTAACGACCCTCTTAAATGAGAGACTAAAACAGACCCACAACATTACAGGCATACAAGATACCCGGAGTGTTCTTTATTTTCTTGTTTTCAAAAATAAAAAATAAACTAAAGTGAACTGTGCTTACAGTCCTAAAAATAACCACTTTATTGTAGCATCCTTCTTAAATAGCAAAAGGAATAATAATTTAAAATATTAAAAAGTACAGTTTTTCGTGTAATTTACTAAAAAAATGTTCTAAGTGGAAATATTGATAAATGTTGATGAATAGTTTTCTGCTTTGCCTATAGTGCATTAAGAAAGTTTACAACAAAGCATACCAGATGAATGTTTGTGCCCAAAAGCGTCGAAAGGTTTCCACGCTTCATTTTACCGCAGTATTGTAATTTCCATTGTGAAAGTGCATTGATGATGCAATCACTAACGTTTGCATTTTGTACACGTGAGAATATGTATAATACAAGTATACGTACGATGTTTTGTTTAGTATGTAATTACAGAAATATCTCAAAATCTCTATTTAAAACAAAGAAGAGTGACAAGTCGGTTGATATGAATTACTTTGTATTCTATCATCTTTCTAAAGTGATTCACGTATTTTGTTATCACTCCTTTGAATCGAGCGTTGCTTATGTGTTCTGCATGAATTTTTTTCGAACATTTTCAAATTCTTTTAAATTGACTTACGCTGATTGGGTTGGACAATGGCTTTCTATGGCTACGCTTTGCATGTGACTCCCCGAGTCCTTTCGGTGCATCGATGCGCCGTAAATCGTGCAAGACAATCTATTCGATGCCGTGTGCACCGCATCGGAAAATTCCTATACAAGTTGCATGCACTGGCCGCATCGCAGCCACCGAACGGATCTCAGGATTACGATCGTACGTGTCTCTACGTTGCATGACCGACAGACAACGCACTAAATAATTGTCCCGCAAACCGCCACTTTCCTCCGACTTTTGACCCTTGCTAGGTGGAAAGGATGTCGCGGGCTTCATTATGAAAGGGAAAACTTATGGTTGATTGATTTCCGTTTCATTTATTCGTAATTGATGGGAATGCGAAACAATAGAAGATATATTCGAACCTTTAGGGCTTCCTGTTTGTAAGCGCTAAACAGACTCGTAGTACCAATGGCATTTCTAGCGTTGCGCAATTAAAGGAACAAGACGATTTTAATTGTTTACACACATTGAAATTATTGTTATCAATATTTTTCGGAACATTACATAATTTATGGGTACGGCAGAGTTGGTCTGTAGATTCATTTATACCACACACCAATTTAGTTTACAGTTTTAAATTTCGAACAGTTAAAATTCAGATGCATGAATGCAAAAGTTGTATTTGTGTTTCCACACTGGAGATACATCCGATGCAAGATACCCTTCGTCATGACCGGGTTATATATGTATATAATACACCGTGTAAAGTTTGTCCGATCGTAACCGCGGGATTTGCACTATAAGATCTGCTGGCTATTTACGATAGTTTACGCGGAGGTACTATATATATATACCACCTGTCGGGCATTGTTTGGACCTGGCCCACATGTATGCAGAACCCTCTTGCCTGTATGTCCCCTGTAAATATATTCGATCTTGTTCACTGGAGTCTGAAACTTCTTGGGTTCTCACCCCCTTTAGACTTCGCTTTGTGCGAATTGGTCTTGCCACTGTACAGCAAAATTCGATCATGTATGCAGGTGCACGCATCTGTATCAATTCGATGCAAAGTACCCTCGAAACTCCCGAGAAGACAATGCATCCATCATTTATAACAAGCATTCCAAATATTGTAACAAACAAATGTACCTTATTTCATTATTAAGGGATCAGTCCAGTGTAGCAAAGCCGAAAACAGGCTAATATTTAGGTATTTCTTCTGTCAAATTGTTATATGAATTAATGATTTTTTAAGATCGCATTTATTGTATACTTTCATTTTCAGCTATTTTATTAGCTCGAAGTAACGAAATATAGCTTTATTCGATATGTTACATGATCGATGATCTCTATAAAAGTGTTAGAAATTACGAAACGATAAAGAAGTCAATAAACTTAAATTAACATACAGTGATTTCAACACCGTCGTTCCAGAACAGAATTATCGTCACAGAAACATGTACCGAAGCTAATCATTAAATTATGTATCGACTACACAATTTTATTGCACACTTAGGTAGACAAGTACTTGTCAACCTGTCGAATCAAACTTTTATATCGACTTTTTTGTTCCAATCTCTGAGCATTTAAAATGAAACTATATTGTATGTATCTGTAATAATCATTCATTACTATCTGTATATATTACACTGCAAAGAAATCTGTCGAAAGACAAGGATACATCGTGTTTCAAGTGGTCATATTAACCCATCCGATTTTGACAGACGTGCATTAAGCACCCTGTCGACGATTAGCATTTAGATAATGTCTTAGACATGTAATACGGTATCACTAGATACAAAAAAGAAAAGAACAAAAGTTGACTGTACGCATGTTGTTACTTGCTCAATAAGCTACGGTGGCGGGAGTTCTTCTCATGCAAGAACCTGTTCGGGAAGCGGCATGACACATGCATTCGCAATATTTGACACAGAAGCCAATCAGATTATCAGATTAGCTTCGGTGAATAGCTATCGAGGCATTTTCCGTTTTCGTTTTTCTTTATTTTATTAATCAGAGCTACCGTCACATATGTAATAAGGAGAACGTTACCTGCAATTAAAATGATACCACGCCGAGAAAATGAGAGTCTTACTTATTGCATGTATAAAACACTATTGGAATGTTTACAAATAAAATTGTTATGAAATACCTTCTTACGGAAAAAGAAAACACGCATGCTATTAAAATAATAATATGGACATATTACACTACGAATTGCTCTTCGAGCAGGAATTTACTCACGCTGTCTGCATACGGAGTAAAATCCTTGGAGGGAATTGGTACGGCAATTCTAATCAACTATTTTCAATCGTGGTCTGACCATATTGCTATATATAATATATTTTATAAAGCCTTTGAAAATCTCAATTATGAAAATTGATTAGACATCATTCAGTCAGGCAGTCTTGGACTTTCCATGTTCCGAATTTAAAACTAGAAAAGCTATTTTTGATTGATGATCAAGATTTTATTAGGATTTGACTATAATTCAGAAGATATTTCGAGTGTTAAAATAGTCGATAACGAAACCCTGACTTTTGAATTTTTACATTTACTTTTTGCGCATACATTATTGATTCCATCCTGCAATCGTCGGTTTCGGAATTTCAGAATTCCCACAGCATACGTTATTGTATTATATGTATTATCATCAGATTATCCGACACTCGGTCGTCAATTCGAAACATCTGGAGATTCCAAATCCCTCGTTCTATGAAGCATAGGAACATATTCCACTTCACGCGCAATGCGTTATCGTCGAGTGGGAGGATCCCATCGCGGCAGTTATCCAGGCCGTCATACGACGCGAAACGCGTAAAGTAAACTTTCGACTTTTTATTATAAAAAAGATGCACATTTAAATGCGCGGTGGGGCGAAAGGGTTCGACAAGGTAGGGAGCGGCTACTCGTTCGAGGATAAGATAAGACTAATTTTGGCAACAAGTCGGCCGGAGTCTTATTTGAGTCATAAAATTCAGTTCGGGCCTCATTCCATTGCGAGATTTAATACTTTAGCACGCTTCAGTGCCCGGATTTAATTTAGTATCACCGAAATGCCGGTCGTCGTAAAAAAGTGTAATCACGAATCAGCGGAACTAATGAAAACTTTAACCAAAAAATGTACATAATATTAAAATTTCATGTCGTTGAATGTTTGAATACCATTATTCCAAAATTAATTTTATATACGCGATATAAAAAAGCAACATAAAGTTCTCGGAAAGGTCGAACAAGGACAGAATTTCGTTCATGATTTTCAACTTATGGACATATTTTGTTGGTGTTAAGATAAAGGTAAAGAACCTCTTGAGTTCGTTAATTCTTTGATATTCATTGCATATGATGATTGAAATTCCAAAAACATGTAATTAAAATATTAAAATGAAACATAACATTTTATCTCACAAAAGAATATAATTATTTTTGACAATGACTAGACAAAAATTAGTATTCAATTCATCCCGGCACATCTTTGCTGCCTGGCGCAACACCTTGTATTAATAAAAACTGCAAAAAATTCTCATCCGGTTGGACTTCCAATTGACTTGCAGCGGATACTCTGTATAAGTACACATAAATAGGTTTTCTAATGAACAAAAACTGGACATACATTAATCGTTCAATCTTGATACTTGACCAAAAAGCCCGTGATGGTACATTTGTTTAAAAGCAATCCATTTTTGGTAAATTCCTTACTAAACACTCCTACTTCATTTGATATTTCTGCATCTTGGATCATACTACGTGCGAGTATGTGCACCTCCTTATTCCAGCCTCTCTCTTGCTTCTGTTTTGGTTCTTCTTTTGTTCCACTTACAGCGACTGCAAACGTGGTGCTGGTCTTAAAGCGAGCATGAGCGGCGATATTTAAACCATATGCAAAGAGTGCACCTCGACAAGGGTACAGGATCGTCGGGAGTAAGTCGGAGGATGAAATGGGAACGAAGGAAGAGAGGAGAAGAGGAAGAGTCCCGGACAATGGCGGCTAGCGTTTGTCTGCCCGGAATCCGACTCGCGAGGATTTATGTGACCTCAGCGAAGACGGTCCTCGTTCTTATATTCTTCTTAGTTTCAGTCTTTCCTGCTGCACTAAGAGATATTTTATAGGAAAATTTACGAACGTTCGCCGTGAATTAAAAAGTTATAAAAAAAGAAAATACTAAATATGAAAATATTCATTACCATAAAAATATCTTTATAAAACATTATCTCAGTTTCATATCTTTCATAATTTTCATATGAAAATGGTTAAAAATGATATGTAATAATTACATATATATATAGTGCCTAAGGAAAAAAGGAAAATATATTTTAGTCTTCCCTGCATTTTAATGATAAACATGTTCTTCCACTCGCGTTAAAAGAACAACTTGCTAATTGGTTATTTCAAGAACGAGTCCTTTTTTACATCTACGGATAATTTCGTTTGAACTTACTTCATCGCGCGTGTTTATTAAACCGGCGAGAGCTGAAGTAGTTTTAATAGTATGATTTTAACATCGCAAACGCATATTGATTCTTTGGCTTACCGGTATAAGGTCGTTAGGTTTGCCGTGGATAGGCTTGATTTTTGGCATCCCAAAAACAAAAACAAAAGATTATTATTTTTATTATTAAATTATTTTTCCCTACAGTTCAATAATATACGATTGACAATATTGCGGATTCTCTTTCCAAGTCATCAAGCGATGTCTTTTATGCACATTAGAAATAAGGGAATCCAAACTTTAAATAGATTCCAAAGGAAACCGGTCGAATCTCCATTATTCTCCTTGTTCTCTGTTCCGCAAGTATTATAGTGGCAAGCACACTTGGGCACGGATCTTCAAGATCTGAATACTCTCTCACCCCACCCTGCCGAACTCTTTTTGTTTTTTAAACGCAACATACTTTTTCTTCGTTTTGCATATTCTTTCGCTTTTCTTCTCCTTCTATTCTCAATTCGCCGTCGATATTTCTTTCACTTTGCCATCCGCGTGGGCAAACCTTAGCACGAATCAGCAGTATTTTCGACCAACTTGCAAATTTCATGTCCATATTCGAACTGGAAACGATATTCGCAGATGATATCCATGTTGATGCTGAAATGAATGTGAGCAGTCCGATATATGTAAATTTGTTCCAGCAAAAATTCTCGTCATTTCTCGCCATTTTGATCTGTCCCTCTTAATTCCATCTTGCATTATTAGTTTAAGAATAATGAAATATCATTGATTCAATTTTCCGTTCGAAAAACATAAAAGATCTACATCATATATATATATATATATAACAAAAAATAATAATAATTTTAACATTGTCAGAATTAGCGTTACTGCAGACAAAATCACTTATTTAATTCAATATTTTTTTATTACGCCGAGACATGCATTTGCAAATTTCAGGTTAATTCCACTGCGCGTTTCTCGGCGTTTTATTTCCAACGTGTACGTGGTTAATTTGAAAAGAGAAGAAAGTGCATCCACAGCTTCTGTGCCTTGATCTGCAATGGTTCTTTTATCACCCGTGTTCCCGGGCGCGAAATTAGCATTCGCCTTGGAAAGAGAGACGGACGTAGCGAAGGTTGAGAACGAAACGAGGACACGTGGATGATAATCCAAAGTGGATATTTTCTCCCTGGTCGATCTCAAATCAGACTTGGCTCCCACCGCTCCTCGTTCATATCATTTTCGACGCCGGCTCTTTATTGCCAAATGCAAATAATCGTTTCGACCTTGTGCCACTGTTACGCAAATGCATGTGAAATATCGGCAGATATCACAAGGCGAGAATACGTGCGATTGAAGCTGCAATCTCGTCGAGTCAATAGCCGAGAAAAGACCAAGAATATGAAGGCAAAGTAATGAATATTACATATATACATATATACAGTTGTTTATTTCGATTGATGTAAAAATAACCGAATAAAGTAGCATTTTGACATTTGGCACGATTAAAAAGATAAAGTTCTAATCTAACAAAAATTATACACTTGCCATCTAACGTGATTCGAAAAGGGTATCAAGGATAAAATATTGATAAATCTGCATGAGCATCATTGTGATGTTTCCATACAGGACCTGATCATCAATGAATAAACTCGGTTATTTAGACTCTTATTTTAGAAAATCAGAATTGTCTTACCAGGGATGCACGTCTTGGGCACGATTTAAAACCACATTCAGTCCAGAAAGATATATTCGGGATTCACCTTGATGTACGATCTTCTAAATATCCGATTAGTCCCTGATTGTTGCCACTTATCTCAATAGATTCTTAAAGTTATATTCATGGCCATTATATTATATCATCAGGACCTGACTCACCTTCTCTGCATGGTTCCTATTAGCAATATGTTTTCTTGGTCAGGGCCCAATCCCATTTGTAATCAAGTTGCATTAAAGAATTAATAACTTTTCAATTCACGAGGAACAAAAGTCTCGTTGCAGAACATTTTCATTTCTTCCAATCATATAGAGAATGTTCGATTTGGTCTATTCAACCGGGAAGAACGGTTGAGGACGTTGAGGAACGGACAATCGGGCGAAAGACTGAGTGAAAGAGGAAATACAGAGATAAAGTCTGCGGTGTCTCCGATAAATCAGGAGTCTCCCGCGCCATTCTTCGTCGGTTTTGAATCAAAGAAGAGAGCGCACGACACGTGCGTACGTGCTGCGCACTGACGCGTGTGTGCAGCTGTGCGAGCAGTCGAGATTTTGCTTCATTTGAAGTATATACATTAAAACTATACTTTTTTACAAAATCTTACTTAACCAGATGATAAGTTATATAATTATGAAATCACGAATAAAATCTTCATAAGTCTATTAAAATTTTAATCAAAACTCATTTTTTAGTAATCATTTCTTGAAGGAATTATGTGGACGAGAATTTGAATTAGTAGTATTTACCCATGCGCGTTATTTTCCTGTTATATATATAATTTGAATTGAATATATATATATTTGAAACTAGAAAATTGTCATTGAGAGAGAGAGAGAGAGAGTTATTACCTATATATGTATCAGATATTACTACAAGCATCGAGACATTTTGACGAAACCTGTATTCTAGGTTCGCCTATCGCCTATAGCCATTCCCTCATACATATATATGTAATGTAGTACTTAACCGGCAACGCAAAAGTACTAGTCGGATCTAATAACCCGTATTAAAAGTCCTAGCGTATATAGTGGTACTTATCGGCGGATGCTACCTGCAACAGCGACGACCATTTGAATGATATAGTTATCAGTAATTTCTAATCTCGACAGTCGGACGTTTCCACCGAGCGGGAAGTAGTTTTTGGATTGCAATTCTAAATTAAGAAGGTAACAACTACCGGAGTTGTATCTCACAGATATCAAGTCAACTCTGATATGCGCACGCTGAAAAATACGAGCATTGTAGCATTATATTATTTATTATAAGTACATTAGGACTGCTCGCGTAGCACGAACGTTTTATTGCACGATTTCAATTAACTATAAATAAGTTTTATGCGTGTATACATTTTAACTGAAATTTCCGTTTTCTAGTTACCGCAATGATGTGCGTGAATTTACTGCTGATCGTTGGAACTTTCAGGCTTTTAATTAAATTCTTGTTTCTTTAATTGCATTATTATTCAATTTCATCGTTTTTTAACACAATTTTTATGATAATTTCATGATTCTTTTCAATTACGTAAATAGAGTAAAATAGCTGAACAATTTTCAGTAAACAAGTCCACGAAATTTAATGAGTAAAGTTTACACTACTAATACTACTAAAACATATTAATTTATTAGTTAAGCACACCAAGAAATTATAATATTCACATGTGATAACCCATTGTACCCCCTTCCTTAAACAAAATGATAAAATTACCCCCAATCAGTTATAATTCGACATATGCCACGAGATATGCGCTTACTTGTTACTTCCATGAATAAACGTCTCGGATTGTCGTTTAGCTCACTTCATGCTCATTTCGTCGTATGTACATTGCAATTGCTCAGACTGCTGCCATGCATTCGCCAGTATACAGAGTCATGCTAAAGGGCCCACGAAGACCGTATTGGACGGGGCTTTCCGACGGCAAAGAAACTAAGCGGAAGGGAAATCTTAGCAAGTTAGCGGAACGTCGAGACAATGGCCGGCAACAATACGATAATAAGGCTGCCGATACGATGCGAAAATAAATTAAAATCATGTTCGTCATGGACCGCTAAGCGGCGAACGCTCGGGGAATATACGTGGGTCCCGAGATAATCGCGTGTACCCATTGCCTTTAACGAGGTATATACGTATGCCGAACGTCGACCTAACGGCTACTCGCTGTGCGTAGCTGTTTGCATGGCTTTTTACCAGACGGAGAGTCCTTTAGTGCCGTATAAGCTGATAGCTTTTGCAGCCAGACAGGGCGGCCGTTTGATTGAATATTCAGTGACGATCGGAAAGTTTCTAGAAACGACATTTACCACTGGTAGCGATCTTCCGGTGGTATTTATCCGAAGGAAGGAATAATGTTGATGACTTAGTATTCCAACCTTAAGTGTCAACGCTGAACCAACAATAGCATCTGATTGCAAAGGAGCCACGGATGTCTGATTGTCGCAATGACAAAAATCAATTGATATGAACTAAATGAAATTGTAAGTGATGACCATGAAATTGAAATTGGCACGCGATAAATGCATCTTACCTCTTGTTCTTTTCGAATCTTCTACGACAGTTGTCGGAAGAGCATCGTCCGCTGTTCTAACAAATTATTTCTGATTGTGCCATGGTACAATATATATCATGCCAGTTCAAGTTACATTAATTTCGATTCCAGAAGTGATATAGTAAACACTTTTTTTGAAAGACACTCTTTATACTGTGTTGCCGTTTTTACATATAATAAGGTATATTTCGTGAATTTTATAGTCGCATAAATATAAAAGCATATATTAAATATCATATACACAATGTAATTCAAAGAGTATACTTTTCGTAAAGTGTGCAAAAAATCTGGTCGGTTTTGTGCGTATTTAAAATGAAAGGTGCGTGGGTTCTAGAAACGAAAACGTCAATGTGAAAATGTAAACGGTTTTATGGATCTCGGTACACCTTTGTTGCGAGTGAACATGGCATGAAGTCTTTGATATATTGCCACTGTAAACGGTATATCTGGCGTAATAAAAAGTAAATAGTAGGCAAGAAGAATCGAAGAGTAAACTATGTATTTACATGGGAAGTACACCTTGAGGAATATTTTAAACTTATTTATATGTTTGTCTATTAAAATTTATGTGTTTGTCTATTAAGTTTACGCTTTTTTTAAATACTACTAACTCTTTGGGTGCATTGTAATATTTCGTTCCAAATTATTGCGGACATTACTATAGCATTTCAACGCATTTAACGAATGATATGTTCATTATCTCTCGATCAATCTAGAGTGATTCAGACGTCCCAACCATTGAGAGCAAGACACATATACTAGGAATGAAAAAGGCATTGGACTGTAAGTGACGCCAGATATAAAAAGAATGGCGGTGAAAGGGGGGTGGGGTGGAGGACAGATCAGACCCCCGTCAATGGTGGCATGCCTTCGCCATATAGTGTCACTTCTTCCTCGCATTCATCGTAGTGCCCGGGCCGCGGCTAATGATCATTATTTAATTACGAGAAAGTTTTTAGTCCAGGATCGACTAGAATGTCGCCTTTCGCTCTCCGTACGAACAAACGCCACTTCAGCCATCACGAAACGGCCGTGGCCGGTGCGGAGGACGCGATCGATGATTTATACCCCCGCGCGAACGTCACATCCGCGGCTTGCCGGGCCTTAAATCACCGCGGAGAAAATTCAAACGACTAAGAGACCTTTGTACTCCGCAAAACGTCGAGGAATCATTTTTACTTTCGCGGATTCCCTAGGCGAAACCTATCGTTTTATTCGTGATTCGATTTATTATTAGATCCGGCGCGAGTAATTTATCGACGCTCGGATACATTCGTCGGCCATTAAAGTGGCGATATTTCAGTTACACTTTTTGATTAATAACGCGCTGATGAATTATTTATGGCGCCGTGGCGGCGGCCGACGCGTCATATCGCGAAAAGTATATTTAGTTATTATTTATCGCTCTTTAAATTAACTGCACGGCTCCCATGCAGATTCCCCGGGTAAGCGTTAGCAAAGTCTAGCGAAGCAGTTACGGATATCGCGGGACGAAAAAGTTTTATTGTCGATAGATTTCAAAATTTACGTAATGCATTAATGTTGCGAACGTAATACGTTTGCGGTTGAAATTTCTATCAAGGCATATTGAATTTGTATTGCAAATGGCCGCGTGTAATTTATTCACTCGTAAATTTCAGCGACATTTGCGGATGGTACAGTTTTATTGAGCACGAAATACATATACCAGTGTATGATACGTCTGACTCCATGACGTCGTCATTCCTAGCACGACCGTTGTATTAAGAAAAAAAAAAAAAAAATACATTTATTATATTACAAATATAATTAAAAGTCATGATTCTGTTTGTGCGTT
>JAPYZR010010168.1:0-10129 GCA_030522945.1 Trichopria nigra
ATAGTATACGCAACAGTGCGCATATAGGTGATTGCCCCCACTCGACTTCGTCTCGTGCGGGAATCACCTATTTTGCGCACTTGTTGCGTAATATACTATAGCATGCTCTAAATTTTAAGCTTTAAAATTACTGATTATTCATGTCAAACATTTTATCAATTTCTGGGAATCGTCCGGGCATCTTCTTTGGGTAATTTTATTTTCTTAATAATGCAACTATATATATTTATTGGACATCTTCTTTAGAAAAGCGTAATATTTTGCGATATGGTTCAAATTCGACATGCAGATATATTTTAATATTCCTGTTGCACCTGGATATCAAGTACCGCACCTATGAACAAATTTGATCACTTTAAAAATGATTAAAACTTACACATATTGCAAACTGTATACTTAAACACTTTATGTAAACTTAGAAAGAAATTACGTTCCAGTATAACACATAAATATTCCGATTCACATTTCGTTGACATTTTTATCGACTCTTTGGACACTTTGAAGACGATATTATTCTCCACTTCTGTTTTGACAGTACTGGATCAGTTGATTTTATTTCCAATAGGCATGAACTGAGTGAATAATATTTTTTACAATCAAATTTTCATTGAGTGAATAAATATGTTGTACTAATAAAAGAAATATGAGAAATTAGTTAAGGAATAAGCTAATGTGATAGCATTAGCTTACATTGGAAACTGAAATAGTCGTAGGTGAAACTATCTTTTTTGTTGATAAACTTACTGAGAAACTTAAGAAATCTGCATTTATTTTGAAATGCACGTTTGCTCTATTCAAATAAAATTGTTTTATAAACATCTTTGTCGTGACGTCGTCTAGGTCAATGCAATACTCGAAGGTCTCTAAGCGTATATAAGCATTTAAGAGCGAGTAGAGGACTGCTTCGAGTCGATAGTAATCCTTCCGTAAATTTATTAAAGAAAAAATAAAATCAAGAAATTTCACGATGAGTGGTAAAAGTACAATCGGCGAAGTCGAGACACGATGGCGGCAACGATTCGAAAAAGCAGGGATTTTGGAGCCTGCTGAATCTATAAAGCAGATCATACGTCACGTTATGGGATTTAAGCAGGTAAACCAGTGGAGACAATTGAATTAAAATGGGATTTCAGACAATTATGGTTATTATTTAGAGCCAATCATGAATCAAAATGCTTATTTTTTTATCCTAGTTAATCGTAATGAATAACTGCTTGCGATTTCAATTATTATAAGATACGATTATTTTCACTCCTATGAATCATTTTCTTTCTATTTCTGTATTCTTATCAATGTTGTTCCCAGAGTATTTTCAAAAATCTTTACTTTCAAAGTATTATTAATATAGTTTTAAAATCTAGATTGATATCAATAGATTCTTTAAGCATTTTGCGTAATTGTCCAGTATTTTATGTAACAATAATAATAAAGATTACTATTAGAAATGTATGTTAAAAATAATCGTCAATGTATCGTCAATTATCATTCTGCAAAATCAAAAAATCTCCTTTTCACTTCAGGGGTATTTTTATATACCTAAAAGAGATGTACCTCTTGAAAGGACCTGCAAAAAATGTTGAAACGTTAAGTAGGAAAAAAAGTTTTTTTATTTAAATATTCTCAATAAGTGGATTGTCCATATACTAAAATCGTATTCCTTTCAATAAGATTGTTATGCAGTACAAATTTCTAGATGATTTTCACATGAACATTTATAAGACTTATAAGATTTTTTAGTCTAATCGTGAATACTGCAAATATCACTTTTACGTTCTTGTGGATGTGGAAAAAAAAATTATCTTAAATCTTGATTATCATTTTCATTACCATATTTTTGAAAAACCAGTCACATAAGTAGTGTTAACGTCAGAATAAGCTAAATAATGGAATACGTTTTTACTTTCGAGATCAAGTTTATTTCAGTAATAATTACCGAAGACTAATGAAAGGAAACGAGCGCTTCAAATCAAATCCGTAATGTACAATATTAATTTTAGTCATAATTTCGTAATTGTAACTGCAACAAGTAGTAACTGAAATTTTTCTCAAATTAGTGAATCTCTTACCGAATAATTAATTTTTGTAACTATTCCTTATCTAAAAATAACTTTCATACAAAAAGTTGAACTTTTATATCAGAACGTTTAAAATTGACTGTCATTTCGACCTAGAGGAAACGAGAGATTACTGAGGTTGTTTTAATAACAATATTATTAAAACAGTGTCAATTATCTGAAAAACTAGCCACTAACTTTTAAGAAAAGAAAAATGCAAGTTTTAGACGTCCCTGAAAATACTAACATAATAATAGCCAGAATAAATCCATTAAAACGTTACCATTAACCATTAAAAGCTTGCAAATCAACAAAATGAGCAACATGGTGAACGATGGTGAACCAAATCAATTTAAGAAAAAGTATACATATGCATATATAAATTGTGTACATATACACGATAGGCGAAACGTTCAAGAAATTATCGGATACAAATAAAAAAAAAAAACACTATATAAACAATAAAAAAAAAAATCTTGAAAACTGAACTATCCTACAAAAAAGAAAAATTCCCTGATACAAATGTTCACTAAATCAGGTTGATTAAATTAAATTTATATCGTATGTCGGAAAGAGGCAAAATTCAAATAATCCGTCATTTCAAATAAATGATATTACCTTCATTAAAGTTTCGTATTTAGGTTTCAGATATGAAGAATGTCGTAAACGACACACTTAATCCGCAGCAATTGAATGAACTAGATGTTATGTGCCAGAAGAGATTATCCAGGTAAATGCAATGAATTGGAACTTTATCGACGTTATCGTATCATGTTAAAATCAAAATCAAAACTTGAAATCCGGATTCCCCAGGAATGGTACTCGTTGAAGAAGATGGTACTGATGTTTATATATAGAAAGGAAGTTCCGAAAAATCATTTAACTCATTAATCAAATAAATTTAAATAAATACCCTTAGTAGAAAATGACACCAATTTCTGCCTAATTTGTCTGGCCTCTATATTAACGGTAATGGAGTCCAGAAAGAATGGCCATAAACTGGTCTTATTTTCTACTAGGACACATTATATTTTTCACTCTTCAAAATTAAAATATATACATACTCGTTTATACGCGTAATAACATAATAACGTTAAATTAATATTTTCGATATGAAATTTAATCACGCTTTTAGAATGCCAATTCAATATGTCATTGGTGAATGGGACTTTAGAGATATTACAATAAAACTCGTGCCTCCAATTTTCGTTCCATGGGTCGAGACGGAAGTTTTAGTAGATGTTGCGATTAAACGAATTCTACCTAAACAAGATGCTTATTGCAATGTTTTAGAAATTGGTTGTGGATCAGGTGTGATTACATTGTCACTTGCTCACGCGTGCAGTCAGGTACGTGCGAATCGATTTGAAATCGATAATAAATAATTTTGTCTGAGCATTTTCTCAGTTGACTCGTGATGAAGAACTAACCTATATTATATTCATGATATCCCAACCGGCACCAAATGTCTGTAAGGTTTTTGAAACGTTTCATGTCTGCGTTGTTTATAAAACGTTTCTGAAACGTTTCAAAAACGTTACAGACATTTGGTGCTGGTTGAGATCCGAAATGATATATTTACTTTTTTTTCAATCTAAACTCTTGGTATAACTTTTGTTAAGACAGTCGTTTGTTTTAATTGGATGCTAATTCAGTCAGATGAACATATGCAGTTATATATAGTTTTGCGTACTCATCACTTTGATATTTCGCGCAATTTTTTCAACTTATACTTTGTAATCCAGATAAACGTCGTTGCCGTTGACACAAATATTAATGCATGTCAACTAACACTGGAAAATGCGGAATTGTTGAACCTTCAAGATCGAGTAACAATAGCAAATGGAACGTTGGATGAAAATGGAGAAATTAAAATCGTTAAAATAGTAAATAAAGGCAATTGTAGCGCCGATCTGAAAACAACAAAGTTCAAGTTCATGGTATGTAATCCACCGTACGTGCCAACAGATGAATTTTTAAACATGGAACCAGAAATAAAAACGTAAGTATATTCTTAAGTTTATTTGTGTTTTTACATATTTCAGTTAATACGTGTAAACAATAAATACGAATAATAATTTTCATTGTTTCGATAAGGACAATACAAGTTGATTTCTTAGACGTTTTCGGTCTCACTTTGAGACCGTCGTCTTGAAAATATTAATAAGAAACTGTACATTTTACAAATATTATATATAAAAAGCAATTTATAACAAATAAAAACATTATATACATTATTTTAATTCAAATGCGGACATATTTTTCGGACATATTTTTTTTAATGGTCAAGGTCATATCTGACTATGAAATTTTTCGCTCTTTTCGTTTCCTGGATTAATAATATGGGGTTCCGTTGAAAAAAATCAATTTGACCTTGAAATGTCCTTGAAGGTCAAGATTGAGATCAAAGTCATAGTTTTCCAGTATATATAGAATTAAATGTTGAACCACCATTGGGTTTCAACTGAAACAAATGTATGTAATGTTAAAACAACTGTTCATCTTATTGATTCTTTTTTTACGAGATAACAAAAATTCTTGTTTTAATTTATTCAATATAAAACGCGATAGTAAGGTTTATGAAATGTTTTAATTATTCACGTTGGGATTAATTCTTAATGATAAATTGACTATATGAAATAATGTAATTTGCAGGTTCCAAGATCGAAGGGCTTTAGATGCTGGAAAAGACGGTTTAAAAGTGATCAAACCCCTTTTACATTACGCCGCAAAAACATTACAAGTTGGCGGTTATCTATTTATGGAAGTGCATCCATCTCATCCAGAATATATTAAATCTTTTTGTTCAAAGAATCCAGACTTGAAGTTCAAGTATGAGAATACTTACGCTGAATTTTGCATTAGGGGACGCGTCGTGGAATTAGTAAAATTGGAATAATCGATGAATGCTTTTTAAGATAATAAAGATAACTGAAGCAAAATAGTCATAAGTTTCATTCAGTCAGAACTAATATAAAGGTGTACGTTCAAAATTGTCTAAATTCAACGATTGAGTTGTACCAATTATTGTCAACCAATAATTTAGAAAATTTATCAATCACGCATGCTGACCGTTTAAAATTAAAATTAACATAGGACAGAAATGTCAATAATTTATTTATTTATTAAATAAGACTGTGTTTAATTTCAATATAATAAGGACTATGATATTAATTGTGTTTGGTTGTAAACGAGTATACGTTTAGAATCGCATTTATATCGGCGGAAATGAATTCATACTTGGAACTATTTGAATGCATCCCAAAATATTAATTTCATATTTTCTAACCATTAATGTTTAATGCATGACACATTCACTGCAACATACGCAGACGACACAGCTATTATATCAGCACAACCCTCCGCGATCAACGAATCTGATAAACTACAACTTCATCTGAATAAGATTCTAAGCTGGTCAAAAATGTGGAGAATAAAAATAAATAAAAACATGTCGACTCATTAGACATTCACATTACGTAAAGAAAATTGTCCGTCATTATGCTTAAACAATATAATCCTACCAAAGAGTAACTATACGTAAAATACCTTGGTATGAAAATAGATCAAAGAATGACTTGGAAAGAACATATTTAGTCCAAACATAAACAACTGGGCTTAATAATCAGATAACTGTACTGGCTACTAAATAAGAAATCACCTCTTACGCTAAATAACAAAATCCTTATTTACAAGAACATTCTCAAACCAGTCTGGACATATATACGGAATTCAGCTGTGGGGTACAGCAGAAAGTTCAAGTATTGAAATTCTGGAAAGATTCCAATCAAAAACTTTAAGACAGATAGTAATAGCCGCTCCAATGATATCATTAGAAAAGACTTAAAAATTTCATCAGCGAAAGGAGAAATCTAAAGAAGCATACAAATCAGTTGGCAGTAAATCTCCTTCAAAAGTCAAATGAAGAACCTGGACTAAAAAGATATAGAACTGTATAGAATTAAAATTAACCTTGTATTATTTATTTTATTATATACCTTTTAATCTATAGATATTGAGTCTATAGTATTATACATATATATTCTTTTTTTATATAATTAAAACGCAACTCCATGCAGGAACTTGCGTACTAGGTTTACGCTAAGTTTTTCAGTTGTGTCATAAAATTTACTGAATGTTGTACAAAACAGATAATAAATAAACTACGGAAGAAAAAAAATATTATTACAAAAAATACAATGATATTACAAAACTATATTAAGAAAACTATTTATTCATTCCGATGGATTCAAACAAAATCTTTTTATACATACGTTTCAATTACAGTGTATATTATTTTATATTAATTATATTATAAATTTTATTGGGAAAACTTATTTTCAATTCAGATTAACAGAAATACATTTTCTTATTCAGAAATTTTGATTAAAACGCATTAATAGGTCACTTTTACGATAAGATTATTTTTTGATTCAAATTGATTCTAATTTACAGCTGCCAATTCGTAATAACGAATAGGAATTCATACCCCAGTAAACGAAAGTTAAAAATACGAATTGAAATGAATTCATCATGTACTCATTAAGTGAATTCATTATCAGTCGTTTTAATGCATTTTAATTCACTTTAATTCGTTTGAATTCGTGTTTTTAAATTTCAATGCGTTTTCATTTACTGGAACAAGCTCTTCTGCATGAATCAGACATATATTCGCGCGGATTAAAAAATCAAATTTCCTATTCGTATGAACAATAGAACCGTTTAAAGATTCTTTACACACTGAACTTCAAAGTAACGTCGTATACCAAATCAAATGCCAACAATGCAATGCAGTCTATATAGGAGAAACTGGCAGACTATTAAAAACAAGAATATCAGAACACAAAAGAAATATTACAGGAGATAGCAAACATTACACAGGTCTAACATAAGAAAAACGATAATACTAGTTAACATCAGATTCGAAATATCAAAACTACCAGATATTTATTTATCATTATTAAATTTTCATTTTTGAATTTCTTTATTTACACTAAGGTTACTATTTGATTTATAAATATGTATGTCCTGTAATTTGTTTATAAATAACATTAAATATACTTGAGTAGCATTTAATTTTAAAGTAGGCCTGTCAGTTGCATTTACATTTTCGTTCTTGTCAGTCCATTCGACATTTTAATTATAATTAATGATACTTTTTTCACCAGCAACTCATAAGGTTAGTTTTTTATTCATTATTTATTATTACCATTTTTCGTTGTATAAATATATATATTTTTTTCTTTTTATTACTGTATATTATTTTTGTATTATTTTTAGAAAAATTATTTCTGAAGAGGGCCACAATGTTAAAGGTTTTGTTTTATTATTTATAAAGAAAAACCACATTATTAGATCCTAAACAAAAGAATTTTACATATTACAAATTTAAAAAAAAAGATCAATAAAATTATACAGGGTGTCCCAGAACTGGCGGATAAAATTTCAGGAGGCGATTCTTCGTGAAATTTGAAATCAAAAAGTCCTTTACCAAAATTCGACCCGACGCATAAAATTTGAATGGAGCAATTGAAGTTTAGAAAAAGAAAATTACTGTTTTTGCAATAACTCGGCTCATTTTCAACCTATATTAACGAGCGAGGGCGCATTTTAAAGATTTTTTCAAGCCCAACAATTCCCCTTTATAAAAGCATAGTATCTGAGATGAATATTTCGCTAGTTATGGCCTCATAAAGGGAAAAAATTGTCTTTTTTGCAGTTTTTCGCGTCTAACTCATTTCGATAAATAGCTAGCGAAATATCATATAAACAAAGTTGTAGAGCTTGAAAAGACGAAGAATTTGCACCCTCACACGTTTCGTTCCGATAAAAATTGAGTCCGTGGCGGAATTTTAGTACCCAACTTTTTGTGCTGCCTGTACAAGTTCGAAAAAATTAACATTTTTAAAGTTACCCACAAAACACAAAAGTAACAGATAAATAAAAATTAATTCAAATTGATTCGTTTTTGAAAAATTGAATCAAATTATTGCAATGCTGCAATAAATTTCAATCAATGTCAATAAAAAAATAATCTCTTCGATTTTCTCGGCTTGTTAATCAAAATCAATCAAAAATTGTTAATTGAAAATAATCCGTGGCAATCAATTTAAATGAAAAAATTTTAAGTTGTTATTTAAAACGTTAAATATTATTAAAATAATTATTCAAAACATTACAATTACATAATTACGTTGTGAATCACTTTCAATCAAAAAATAATAGTGTGAATCAAAATCAATTCAGTTGTTCAACTAACCAACATTAATTCATATATTTATTACAGATTAATTGAATACAATCAATTGGAATGAAATTTCTTTTTTGCAATAATTGAATTGAAATTGATTAAGAATGATTCAATAAAATTCAATCAAACGAAAGTAATTAAATAAATTATGTAAGAAAATAAGTAAAATAGAATGTAATATATATATAAACATTACCATTACTGGCCTTTTTGAAAAACTCAAAAAATGGAGTCATTTTCCTCGACGTTTTTCCAATATGGCGGGCGGCAATATACCAAACATGATTTTCTCGCTTTCGAGAAATCATAAAACGACGATCATTGAATCACGTGTAAATGCTGAGGAATATAAGATTTATTTTTGAGATATTTAATTCCGGGATAGCGCGTACGCAGTCCCGACTAACAAAAATTATACGCCCGAGATATCCACATTAGGGATATTCGCAAGGGTCAGCTCGACCGTAGTGCAATGGAAGAGCCTCGCCCTATGATCACGGTAGCCTCTGCGCCAGGTAAGTATGCTTTCAGCTGTCTCGCATCCGAACTTGTACTAGAACTAATTCAACTTCTCTAGCGAGAAAGATATTTTAACATCCGACGATTAAAACCGCGTAGTGCCCGTTAGCCATACTAAATTTCCACCTCTTGCTCATTCGAGCAGCATCAGATGAAGAGTGAATTGCGGTGACCGCGGTATATTTAAAAAGTGGCGGCAGCGCGGGAAAAATTAACTGATATTTTTGGTTACGTTCTCTCTTCTATATTTGGTACGTGCCTATCTTCTTGATGTCGATGTAACATTGGATCGAATGTGTTTGTTGATAAAAATTATTACCAATTTCACAGCAGCACGACATAAATGAAAGGAAAAAAATGGATTTTACATTCTGCAATGAAAGAAAAGTAAACATAACCCTTAATTTTAAATATAATAAAATGTTTGTATACTTTCATTTTTTCATAAACTGTAGAAATTATTTATTATTTTGATAACAATGAAATGTCATCTTTACACAAGAAGAAACTTGTTATTTTAAAATATTTCTCAAATCGAAATATATAAAATATAGAACAATCCTTTTAATAACTTGCAGTCAAGGCGATAGGTATAATTATAGGTAATGCAAGTCTTTTTGTTCATTTTTATAAACATGTCTAACTTTACATAGCCTTACATAACCATTGAAAGGATTTATAAAAATACTATAAACTGACGTAGAGTTATAATTGCGGTTTCTTACTATTTTTAGTGTCATTACACATACGACAAAGCGTTTCAATAACTTGTCCCATATCACGGTGTACTCTTTTTCAAAACGGTAACTGACGTTATAGTAAAACAATACATGGAGCAATTAATTTCAACTCGGCTTGAATTTGTAGTCCTCCCATGGTCCCTCCAATTTGTACTCATGCACGTAATAATTTGCAAAGAATTATTAAGTAAAATTACCACTGGTAGCAATTAATTATCAAAGTGTTATGAATAATACGTATTGTTTCCGCTTCTAAGATATGTATGCAAAAACTGCATTTCAAGTAACAAGAGTTGTTTTCATGTTATTTCTTCAAAAAGAATTACTTTCTAATTTAGATTTTTCAAGTGGCGTCAAATATGAAATAGAATGCTTTTGAAATTATGATTGTATTGTTTCGTAAATATATTTATTTATTTATTTACTTATTTATTTATATACAGGCATGACTACCCTTAATACAAAAAAAAAAAAAAAAAACAATTACAGAGTAAACACAATATAAAAAACTAAATATATAAAAAAAAAAATGTAAATATAAATGTAAAAATAAAAATAAATATAAA
>JAPYZR010010170.1:0-18304 GCA_030522945.1 Trichopria nigra
CACAATCACTGTTATGTAACTGTGACAATTTTGAGGCGACATTTTAATGTAACTATTACATAACTGTGACATAACTTCTGTGATTGTTTGCTGGGTACTTAATTTCATCGAAAGTTGATCTTCTCTTTTTAACATTTTATACGCTTCACGTATTTCATTATTTCAACGGTAATAAAAAAAATGAATAAATTATAATAATTTAATAATAATTAATAATTTATTACAAATTATTATAATAATAATCATATATTTGATTAAATAAATGTTAAAATAGGTTATCGTTGAAAAATCTAACACGTGGTAAAGTGAAAAAATGAAAATGTTCAATTTCATATTTTTGTTCACCGTTTATTTAATTATACAAAAGTTTGAAACAATCAAATAAATAAGGTATCTTTATTTAATATTTACTCACTTTTTACTCTTTAGCGACGACATTTTCAAATCAGCGTGGCTTGCATGTCGACATATTTGCATTCAAAACTTCGTCTGAAATAAAAACAATTAATTTTATATAAGGTATTATTGTTTCATTAATTATTAATTTATTTTATGAACAGATTTAAAACCTACTTTTTATGTACATAAATTTTCATAACATTTCGTTTTTCAATAAAAGAAATATATAATATATTTAAAGAGTATGTATACTAAATTATACTTATTGCTTTATACTATTTTTTTATTTTTATTATAATTTTTATATTTTATTTTATTATATAAAATTTTATTATATATTTTATGTAAAAGAAATTATATAATATAATAAATGCATATTATTAATAATAATAATAATCGTATTTAAATATATTTTCTATTTATTTTTTTATTTATTTTAAAACTGAACATTCTATCCCAGCAAACAATCACAGAAGTTATGTCACAATTATGTAACAGTTACATTAAAATGTCGCCTCAAAATTGTCACAGTTACATTACACTGATTGTGACGTAATTGCTATGTAACTATTACGTCACAATCACTGTTATGTAACTGTGCCAATTTTGAGGCGACATTTTAATGTAACTGTTACATGTAACTGTTACATAATTGTGACATAACTTCTGTGATTGTTTGCTGGGATATGAATATGATTTTTGTTGTTGTTTTATTAAAAGATTTTTTCGAACCTTTCGATTCTGTAGAAATTACATTGTTTATTTTTATAACCGAATCCGCCATTTTGAATCTGAGAAACTTTCTGTTTTGACGTGAACTATTAGAAAAGTAAAATTTCCACTTTTAGTTCCAGTTTTAAGTAAAAAATTGAAAAAGAAATTGTTGACATTAAAGGTAAACCTTCTACAATGATAAGTCATGGGGATTTTTTAAGTAATACAGGTTAATAATACTTTTAAAATGTATACATTAATATTATAAAATGAGGTGGAAATTGAATCTAGTTAAGAAAATGTCCCTGGATAGTTTTCCCTGACAATAACCGAGCACTAGACATACTGTGGGACACAAAATTCGGCTAGTGCCCGGACATACATTACTGTAAGAATATTAATCAGTATCAGTCTATAGGTTTACACCAAAATTAATTGTATTTAGAGTTAAGTCTGGCCGTTACTATAGTGCCACTCCAGTTTAGCCCTAATATTATTTTAACCTGTCACGTGTAAATTACGTGAGTCGATTATATGTATAATGCATCTACATTATAAAATACAATAGACCGAGACAACAAGTTCATGTAAGCGACAGAAAACAATAATATTTATAATACATTTGAACATAACACATTGAGGTTATTTTTGCATGTGCTCGATGCTCTCGTGGCTACTTTGACAGAAACTAGACATATACTTGACTATAGTTTTCTAATCGTAAAATCTCAGATTCTGTCTAAAAACTAGATTGCATTTACTTTATATGTATTTAGTTTTTACTGGAAATTGCTGTCCATGGCCTATTTTAATTGTGTAGCAATCTGGGTTTTCCCGACCGAATTTCCACCTGGGTGTTTTATATAGAAATATAAAATGTACACAAACTTGTCAACAATAATGAACGAGGTGATTCCTGGTATAACTTCAAGAAAAGAAGAATATCCAGTAGTAAAATTCGATTTCTGTTAAATTGTAGGGTATTACTTTTAGTTGGCCTTTGAGATCTATTTAAATGCATTGTGATGAGAGGCCAACGTTTTTGGCCACTTTTATAGTATATATATATATATATATATATATATATATATATATATAGAGAGAGCGAGAGAGAACAAATCACTTTTTAATTAAAGTAGAAAATGTTTTTTTACAGTGCTTGCAATGATAAAAATGAATCGCTGACGAAATCATTAAACAATTGCAGTACAAATTGATTACATAATAATTAGTAAAGTTACCTAACTGTACACCACCATATATATATTTTTTTAATTTCACGAAACTTTGATTGAATCGATTGCACTATGGCAAAATACATTTTAAAGAAAAATCCTTGAACATAACAATATGTTTAAGAAAAACTTATATTATCGAATCACAACGTTTATTTCTCCTATTACATATATATACTTTCAAATCATTGCGATTCCACTCGAAAATAATTAGCAAAGTCCATCAATATCTGTAGTAATTAAAAAAAGTTATGTAATTATTTTTTTATTAATTTATTTTAACGGAACGTAATTTATCAATTAAATTACTGAAAGCAATTTCGCCCAACAAATAAAGTTATAATAATGCTGTGCCATTCTTTTCCAACTTTAGTTAATAAGGTGTATATCAATCATTTCTTTTCTTTTTTTCTTTTTTGTTAGCGTTGAAAAGTAAACAATGTTTGGAAAACACGTACCTACGCCAATCTCGCGGAAAAATCACTTTAGAGGTCAAGCTGCTCAAGAATAAAATTTCATTTAGAATTTCCTCAATTTAAAGCGTCATCGCTAACACGATGGTGCATTATTGTGCGTCGCTTGCCAAAATCGGCCGGATATATAGAGAGGAGAAATTATTTTCGTCCATCTTGTGCGACATCATATATTTACACACAAACACACACACACACACACACACACACACACACACACAAATAAAAATATGGATATTCACGTGTGCAAAACTGCACGTCACACGTACATATATTCTACATGAAAATGCATATTATATACGCACGCATATACATGCACACGTAAGCACAACAAGAGTTGTTACCCGGCTTGACATCGGGCATCTTTTTCAAGAAAAGTCTTGTCACCGAGGCGAGAACACATTATTTTCCGCCCTCTTTCTCCATATACGTCGCTTCTGAATAATTGAAAAACCGGAAAGACCGGAAACATTGTTTGCCGAATATATATACGTATGTATACCCTGTAGTACACGGGGTGTATTTTTAGCCTCTCGCATTTTAAAAGTAATACGATTTAGTTAAGTTTTCCTGCATGACCCGGTATTTTCTGCTCTTGCTTATATACTTTAGTAGGCGAAACTGCGCATCGTAAATCAGCTCCGCACACCGACATCTTAATTAGATTGTTGCGAAAAATTTATGAATACCACGATCATCCTCGTGGTTGACTTTATATTTCAATAAACCCAGAAACGAGCGGATGTGAAGTAACTTTGCACGATTAAAATGTCGTTTTTATCCAATTAATCCAATTCTAAAATAATTAATTAAATCAACATATAAGTATATATAAATAAATAAAAAAAAAATATATATATATATATATATATGCACATGTGTTTTTATGAATATCTATATATAATTGTAACCTTATCGTAGTATATGATACTATTTTTGATTATATTATATCTTGTCATATTTTAAATACTGAGGGGCTTCATGCTTTGACTAGACTGGAAAATCGTACCACATTATATCATATAATACACTACTGCTTACCCACGTCGCTCGCATCTGTTGGTAAATGAGATATTATATATATAGGACACATAATCCTACTATAGGAGTAACCGTACGTCGTCGATGAAATTCTCTTTTAGACTCTCGAAAACAATTTTATTACTATATGCGAGTACTATATATGTACATTTCAAATTCTTATTTAATGTTTTGTAGATCAGCACGACAAGCAGTATTTTATTAAACACGATTTCGATTGTGATCCAGATTATTAATAAAAACAAAAAAAAAAAAAGGATAATAAATTGAAGAATGTAGAATTTTTTAAAATTAATTAGGAGGAAACACGTTTAGAATTAAAAATACGGGGACCGGCTCCGTGTAGTTGTGGGTTTAGACCGTTTGGACCACCTGCAGCGTTGCCAAGTCTACAGAATGCTGGGCGACAGTGCGGGGAAGCTTCTTCGTACATTGGAATACGACAAGTTTTAATACCATCCGAAATTCTGTAGACGTGGCAACGTTGTCTTTGTGTAGAAGATGTTAAATAAGTCTCTATGTAAATCCCTAAAAGAAATTTATCCATTTGTTGTTCACTGTCCATTTCTCCTGTGCTGTATATCTTTGATGTGTATACACATATATATATATATATATATATATATATATATATTATTTATTTGAAATAACTTAAAAATAAATTTATAAGAAAATGTATTTAATAAAAAGCAATAATAAAATATTAAAATAAAATAAATGAAATTAAAGGTAAAAACCATCTAAGAATTAGTTGAAAGAACTTTTTTTTATGTCCTGTCTGACGAAACACGAAAAATATTCACAGTTTTTAATATTAGGTGTCGTTAAATACACTCAATAAGTAAAATTGGCAGACATCGAAAATGATCGACTAAAATAAACAATAATCTTCAGTGGTATAGTAAACTAATATTATAGCGGATCGACAAAAAGTGATGCAATTTCGATGTTTGTAAACACATACGAGATCAAAAACAAGAAAAAATTTCTATGTAAGAATTATCAAAATAAAAAAAACTTGCTAATGAATAAAAGAAAATGAATTCATAGCATTATTTTATATTGTTTTGTCTCTTTTCTATATATATATAAAGATGCGTAAGTGTACGGGAAATAACATAATAATCTCAAAATAAAATGTCATGTTTAATTGACGACAATCAAATTGAAAACATTGAGATTGAATTCGAAATCGGAAAAAAATGCGATTCAAAGTTTGTTTGTTGAGGTAGATAAAAGAAAAACAATAAACATTCGATAGGAAATAGAAAAAGATGCAAAAAAAATGGAAGAAGTACAGGGTAATAAAGGGAAACATTAAAAAATAAAATTTTGTAAATTAAAATAAAAATAAATAGTAAAATAAAATAAAATAAAAAATATAAATAAATAAATAAATAATAAAATAAAGATAAAAATTGTTTAAATTGATACACATTTTATAAAAAATCATTTTTATGAAATGCATAGAAATAGTAACAAGGTAAAATGAATAATTTGTTGATGATAGTTATATAGTTGTAATAATGGATTTTGGATGAAATAAAAAGACCAACTAAAATAAAATAATGGGTAAACATTAATAAAACAGGTAAACATTAGCAAATGATATATCCTCAGTGTTTTAAAAATAATCATTTTTGTAAATTTTCAATTTTTTTTTTTTTTTTTTTTTCGAAAAAAGCAGCATACGAAAAATTCTGAAAAAAATATATCATATATAACGATGTAAGGAGAATACGTAGAAATAAGTTCAGAGTCTCAATGATTTACGTTGCGGAAAAACGATTTCTTTTCACGTTAATTGCTTATAACGAACACCTGAATAAATAAATTATTGTAATTTTTCACCAAATTCTTATAAATTGGACTTTCAAGAGTTATAAATATATACGAGAATGTATAAAATGTAAAATACATAGAAATGGTACAAAAAGGAATAAAATTTGCAATAATTAAAAGTTCAAAAAAAAATGAAAAATGTATTTTAATTCTTCAAAAAACAAAAAACGTCGATGTAAAATAAAAATACGAAAAATTTGCAAGAAATAAAAATATATGACCACCATAAACAAAGTTCATCAAATGTTATTAAATTATTTATAAAAATAATTTATAATAACGTCTAAAGTAATACATATAAAATGAAATCAAACAAAACAATATGGTTTTCATGATAATAAACACGCGAAGATTTGTTTATGATAATAAACTTGGTCTTTTATGTGTACATAAAAAAAAAAACTAAACGTTGATGTAAAATGATATACACTTTGATTTCTTTCCGGAATATATCGCGCGATTCTTGCAATCAACGGCAATGAATAATTATTAATGAAAAACATCACAGCAGACGGTGTTTTTGAGTTTTATTTAAATCCGCAAAAAAAAAATCAATTATGATTATAACTATATTTCTGTAAATTGATAAATATTAACCCTGGTAGAAATGAAAACATTTTTTAGCTAATTCTTAGACAAGTCAGATATTTACCATGTTAAAAGTATAGGAGAAATGGATAGTATAAGAAAAAAAATCGGATTTAAGTCCACTGATTTATTCCATCACATATCCATTCATGCATATGAATGAATGCGTGCCTAAACGGATATAACATTCTTTCGAAATGCTTAAAAGTCATTATTACCGTACGAGTACCAAAAATGTCATTTGCCCCAAGAATATCGCAGGAATATTTTATTGATTTACATAATTTCCAGCATTTTATGATTGTATTTATTGAACTTGTATAATTAGGATACCCAGCCTCATTGTTTATTGTTTATCTTATTATTTTACAAGAGAAAAATCATGAAAATGATCGGTGAAAAATTACGTCGACCTGTCACTTGCGAACATCCACGAACGATGAATATATATAGGAGATTGGTTCGTGACACGCGAGACTCGGCACGATATGACCTCAAATTCAAATTCGGTAATTTTATTATTTCACTTTTCAGGCAAATATTTGTTTTTTTTTTAAATGTATTAACACTGAGAATATTTGAAGAACGTGAAATGAAAATTAATCCATGTGATCTTTTAAATATGATTATAAATGCGTACTATATGCGAATAATGTTTTAATGCATAATTTTTCATGAACGTGGAAAACAATTGTTTTTCCGGGTTTACATTTATTTATTCATTTTTTCATACTATATATTCCATTGCGAAGCAGATTATCCTATACAGATTATAATATTATAATAATAGTCTTAAATCAATATTAAAATAAATAACGTCAAAAAAATATGATAAGATATGAATATAAATAAAGGTTTATTACCTCGGTTTATTGAAGCAAACTTTCTGTAATATTTCTGGACGTCTTGAAACAATTGATTTTTTCGTGTTTGAAATAATTGTTATATATACCCTATATAAATGAGAAGATGGTGGATTTTATTGTTAAATGCGATTGCGATTTTATAATTATTACACTGTAACAATTATGTAACATTAATGTAACATTTATGCAAGAAATAACTATACGATATATTTATGTTGCATAATTGTTACTTGCATTGCGTTTGCTGGTATGATGTTAATCCATTGAAAAGAAAAGAATGCAGATTAAAACCCCTTACTATATATTTTCTAATTTACGCAGTAACCAGAATTTTAGTTTTTGAGTAGGAAACGCTGCCCCCCCCCCCCCCCGGCTTTTAAAGTACACTGCTTTAAAATTCAAATATTTTTAGTTTGATAAATTTTTCATTCTTCCTATCGTGAAATTGTACTCTTTTTAGGATCAATTTGAGAATTTTGTGGTATTTATAGTATACTATTTGTGGTATACTAATAAAAAGACATAAACCCAGAAAACATCGAAAGTAATAATAACAAAACATTTCCATAAATGTTATTTGTTGTGTAATTGTTACATAGATGTTACGTAATTCTTACATAATATTGTCAAAATAGTCCCAGCAAGCGCATTTGTTACAATTACGGAACAACTGTGTGTAACAACCATGTAACATTTACGTAACAAGTAACAACGATGTATATGTTACGTAACTGTTACCGTCGGTATTTGCAGGGGTGCTTGCTGGAAATAAAATAAGTAACAAAAACAATTAATGAAACAGATTTAATCCCATTTGTTGCAAATAATGTGGAACCTAGAATGGTTTATGGGAGAATGCATAGTTTGAAAAAACTAGTCATCCATTTTCTGCTCGAGTCCAATTGTGTAACATTTATGTAAATCTTACGTAACTGTTACTTTCAATGTTTGCGGGGAATATTGCCCACCGATTCTAATTAATCGAAACTGTATTTATTAATATTTGAATTATTCGTTTGAATGAAGTTTGAAGAGAAACGCGTAATTCTTCGTCACGCATCACGTCCAAATAACAGCCACGTACAAACCATTCTTCATTTTTCGATTTCATATAAATCTCGCCGATGAATTGCACTTTCTTCGTCCAGCTCAGTGGACCAAATGATATAATGTCAGGAAAAAAAAAACGATTTACAAAAATATAATGGTAAAAAAAATAAGGTAATAAAATTAGATTTTAATGAAGATATATATCTATATCTTTCTGTGGCCATGCAGACCTTATATTATTGTGGTCCATTTATTGTGGACCAAATAAACAATGGACATATATATATATATATATATATGCCTATAGGCGCAGTTGTGATACTACTAAAAATTGTATAGCATGTTGATAAATGTAAAAGTATAGATAAAACGGTCGGATGGATTGCATTGATTCCATAAAAAGTAAATATTCATGAGATTCAATTTAGAATCGTTTCCTATACTTACTTTACCTTCGCAGGTGTCGATGTATATAATTTCCGGCTGATCGTGCCAGTTTTCTACAGTCTACTCGAGTTGATTCTTTGCATATATATATACTATCTAAATAATTCTGCTTAAATTTAATGAATTTCTGGTTGCATTGAATATTCACTTTTTTCTATCAATTACAAGACTATTCACTGCAATACCCTTATTAATACCCTAGTAGAAATCTGCCCATTTTTTTCTTACACTGTCCATTTCTCCTATGCCTTTAACATGGTAAATATCTGAACTGTCTAAGAATTGGCTAAGACTAAGAAATGTTTTCATTTCTACCAGGGTAACGATTTTTAATTATATTCATATCTAAAAGAGTATAAACGATAGATCAAGAAGAAACCATTCCTTCTCTCTCTCTCTCTCTCTCTCTCTCTCTCTCTCTCTCTCATTATTTATTTCTGACACTATATATATAATAAGATGGTTAAAATATTAATTTGAAATTTTTTCTCCCTTCGTCGACCTAATTCTTGTAGAATAGACAAAAAAAAATGAATCCGTGTTTTTTTTCTCTTTTTTTTTTTAATTAATTAACTAGACGCGCACGAATCTTGAAGTTTGCGATTTTAATGAAAAATGCGATTTAATGCAAATTATTCGCAAGAATTCGCTCTAATTCTAAAATTAACACACTCATTTTAAAATCCGGCGAATTACCATTTCTCGAACGTTTTATGAATATAAAAAAAAAAACTTCGTCAAACCACGAAAAAAAAATTTGTACGTAAATTTTGGATTAAAAACTGTTGACAAAAAAATCAACAAAACCATCAAATTTCTTCATTTTTGCTTCTTTATCTTATAAGAAAATTTTCAAAAATTGTATATCATTTACTTTGAATTTCTTAAGATTTTATTCAATATGAATGTAATTTTATATATATATACCATATATACTAGGGTGGCCCTTAAAAATGGTATGGTGGAATTTTATTCTCGAATATCTCTTAATCGTCTTCAAATAATTCAAAAATAATCCCTGAACTTTTTCAGAATTTTATCCGTACTTAACCTCGTCGCGCAATTCCTAAAAGTTAACGTTGTTTTTACATAAGAAAATCACTTTTTTCAGTTATTCCACTGACATTTCCAAGTTGGTCCAAAAATCCACCGAGTGAGGTATCTTTTCTTGAATGTTTTCCAAGTGCGACGCGAGTCGAGATAGAGCAATATGAATCAAAGTCTGACCAGACTTACGTCATTTAGAACATTGACCATTTTCGACGAAAAATCGCAAAAACCGAAAATATTCCAATTAAAGTACAATATCTCTGTTGGAGTACATTCTAAAGTTATATACCATGGAATTTCGAATTCCTTACAGTCTTCCGCTCAAAATGAGCTCAGATTCAGTTGAAACTTTATAATCTAGAGCTGAGTTCTCGCAATTATTGTGCAAACACGTTTTTTAAAAGAAATCAGATAAAGGATATTAGTTTTTTGATTTTCCGTTGTAACTCGTAAGAAAAGAATCTCGCACTATTGAACTGCAGACAATCGTATCCTCTTCCTTTTCGTATTACTCTATATGTATACTTCTTGATATAGAAACAAACATTTCTGTTCCAGAAACGAGAATAATAATCTTGCACTTCTCGACATGCATGAAATCTTGCAGCAATAAAATTTTGTTTTTATCCATTATACTTGCATTATTTTTCCATGTGTTTTTTTTTCATTTTTTAATATTATATTCCGAGTTTTTGATTTCGAAATTTTCAATGTCACGAACCATGATTATTTTCAAAATTCACTGACAAAGTCAATGATAACATTTATACAAACTTCACTTAATTATATATATTATGTAAGCAATATTTATTTTTTTTTTATGTATAATATGTATATATATTATATTATATATTCTATATATAAAAAAAATATATATATATATATATATATATATATATATATATATATATATAAAATTACATTCATATCGAATGTATTGTAACTTATCTAGAAATAATTACTTTCGATTCATCTTTAATCTTTTTTCGATTTAATCTTAAAATCTCAAGAAATTGAAAGGTATACAGGACAAATTTTCATTACATTCAATTTTCTTTATATATAAAAATGTATATAAGGTTACTCGTTTGTTTATTGAATGAATTCCCATGTCACCAGACAAGTTGTGTTTCGAAAAATAAATGAAAAAACTTATTTTATTCAGGTCTGTACGAAATGCCAGAACACTGCATTTGGCATCACGACTGCGGACTATATTTTCACTATATCGCTATATAGAATTATGTAGTATTCCAAAAATAAGTATAAAGTATTGGCTCTCGGCGAACTTCCTCCTCTCCTACGTGTTTCGCGTATCATAAGTCATATATTAGACTATTGTTAACTTTATCATACAAACCATCGTGATTAGACGGTAATGGCGTTCACCAATTATTTTTCATGTATTTTTATGTATGTTTTATTTTTTTTTTATTTTTAATATGTAATAAAATTAATATTTGAATATTTATAAAGTATACATATATATATGAGGCATTCTTTGTGAATGGGAGACCCCATGCTTCCCAGAATTCATTTGCTCCAAAACATTTTTGGCAAGAACGAAAATTTAACCAAACCAGTCTACTTTTGTTTGCCGTTGGGCGGTTTTGAAAATTCAAAATGGCGGCACCCCCACACTCCAAAATACAGGAAAACTATTTTATTGTTTTCCTATCACGTGCAAAAAATGTATTACAGCGTATAATAAGAATTATTTTTGTCATCAAAATTATTTTTGTCATCAAAATCGTTATTACTTTCAATTTGCGTAATATAATTTGGGGTATTCAAGATGTCGGACTCAAAATAGCGGGCGAAAATTCAAAATTCAATTAACTTGAATGGAAATCATTACTCGGGGGTTTTCGAGGTCGCTGATCACGAATCTGTAGTCAAAATTATTAAATTCAAAATGGCGGACCTAATATAGCCGACTGAAATGCAAAAATTCACGTAATTGTGATAAAAAGCATATTCGGGTGTTTCCGAGGGCGCTGATTATGGATCGTAGATCGAAACTCATTGAAAATGGTAAGCAGTGTGTGTGTGTGTGTGTGTGTGTGTGCGCGCCTTCTATTATCACAACACTACTAGTTAATCACCTGACCACATGTGTATACATAAATATATTTCCGACCACAAAAATAATTCTTATTATACGCTGTAATACATTTTTTGCACTTGATAGAAAAACAATAAAATAGGTTTTCCTGTATTTTGGAGTGTGGGCGTGTCGCCATTTTGAATTTTCAAAAGCGTCCCACGGCAAACAAAAGTACATAGGTTTGGCTAAATTTTCGTTCTTGCAAAAAATTTTTTGGAGCAAATGAATTCTGGGAAGCATGGGGTTTCCCATTCACAAAGAATGCCCCATATACACATATGTGCGTGTGTGTATTTGATAATATACAAGTTCGCGATTTGTTAAATTTGGCGAGCCCCCGGTTCCGTCGGTAACGTCATGTCCTAACGTAAAAAAAAATGACAGTTACAGATTATCCAAGAATTCGACTTAATAATAGTACAACTATATATTCACGATTAGAATTTGTCTTTTATTCTCCCTGATTTTTTGACAATCAAAGTAAATCTTTCGCGTCCATTACGGATTTTCTTGCCAAAAACAAGTGTTTAGATAAGTCGTCATAAGATATAAAAAGATTCTCTCTTAGACAGACCGACGTGTCGTGATAAATTTCTGTATTTTCTCTATACTAGACGTAAAAAGTAAATAATAGGTCAAAATGGCAAAAACTCTCACAAAAAATCGTAATTTTACCTAACGAGTGGGTAAAGTGCACTTTTACGAACTATAAAACCAGACATCATAAATAATCGGCAGTCTGTAACTTTACGAGTGATTTCGCGCCTCTCGTTTCAACGTCCTCCAATTGCTCGTCGACGAGCGAAAACATTGAATTTGGTTTCGGCCCTCGTTACGAAATGCGCTGCATTTAACACGCTTTCAAATCGGGCGGAAAAGCAAATTTTTCGCAAAAATTAGATTTTACCAAGAAGCGAAAAATTGATTACTTCGTAACTCTATTTTAGGCCCTCGTTACGAAATGCGCTGCATTAACGAACTATCGCGAACGACGCAATATTCGAGTCGGGCGGAAAAGCATGTATTTCTTTCCGAACGGCGACTTTCCACTCGGAAAAAAGTCCCTCTGAAAGTCGGAGGTGAGTGAGTTGAAATGTCGTTTATCGACAATAAGTCCATTGCTTTCGCGTAATCACGCTTTAGCATCCAGAATAATCCTTGGATCGGAGTATATACGCGACTCGTCCGAAGCGGAAAGTCAACAATTTACTGCTGACGACGCGGCGTCTCGTGATGTCTATTCTGAGTAAATAGCAATCGATCACTGGGTAATCGCGGTCCGCGGGAGAGTTTTACGAGCTTACGTCAGATATAGGCTTCCCACGGTGCGGTGACACCTCCGCTGTATCTGTCGCGTCACTGAATTTGCGTTAAAGGTTACGAGTTCCCGCGCTTCCCAGGCATCATGCTTGTTTTGCGACAATCGAGATGTGACAAGTCGATTGCGAAATCCATTCACTTGCGAGATATGCAAAAATAGATTTTCGTGATCTGGTATACACATCCGAGCGACGGCTGTTACTCGCGAGAGGTGCGGTGCGGGCTTCGCAAAATATATGTTTGATGAATTGATGTATCTTGGAACAAGACACAGGGGCGGGAGACTTTTATGATCATTCGAAATACGGATTATACGTGAGGATTCAGTATATATGTACGGTACGGAGATAAAATTGAGTCACGAAAATTATATTGAAAAACATCAAAGTATTGAAAAGTATTGAACCATATTTCACAGTATACCAGTATTGGGACGCATTGACAAGATTGTTGGAATAAATACAAAGAAAGATTGAAAAGTGTTGAGAATATTAAAAAGTATTTAAGAATATTAAAAAGTATTGAAAAATATTGAAATGTATTGAAAAAATGTTGGAAGATATTAAAAAATTGAAAAGTATTTCAAAACACTAATAATTATTAAATGAGATTGGAAGAATACAGAAAAGTATTAAAAATTATTGAAAATTATTGCAGCGTATTGGGAAAAAATATTGGAATGTATTAAAAAATATTGAAAAATAGCTCGAAATACTAAAAATGATTGAATATAATTGGAAAAATATTATATAGTGTTGGAAGAATACTGACAATTCTAAAAAATATTGAAAGCTTTTGAAAAGTATTGAAAATTATTGGAAATTATTAAAGAGTACTGAAAAGCTTTGGAAAATATTGAAAAATATTTGAACTTATTAAATTGTACTGACACGTATTGAAACGTACTGGAACGCATTGACAATGTATTGGAAAATATAAAACGAGTTTGAAAATGGTTGAGAATATTGAAATGTATTGAAAAAATATTGGAAGATATTAAAAATATTGAAAATTATTTCAAAACACTAATAATTACTAAATAAAATTGAAAAATACTGAAAAGTATAAAAAATTATAGAAAAGTACTAATAAGAATTGGAAGTTATTGAAAAGTATTGAAAAGCAAAGGAAATTATTCAAAAGTATTATTTTATAGTATTTAAAATTATTAAAACTCATTGAAAATTATTGCAGCGTATTGGGAAAAAATATTGGAATGTATTAAAAAATATTGAAAATGCTGGAATAAAACTGGAAAAATATTATCGAGTGTCGGAAGAATACTGAAAAATACTAAAAAGTATTGAAAGTATTGAAAATTATTGGAGATTATTAAAGAGTATTGAAAAGCTTTGGAAAGTATTGAAAAGTATTTGAACTTATTGAATTGTACTGGCACGAATTGAAACGTATCGGAACGTATTGAAAGGATGTTGGAGAATATTAATATTGATTTAAATTTTTGATTGTAAAGTATTGAAAAGTATTGAAAATTGAATAACATTGAAAGTTGTTGAAATGTATTGAAAAAATATTGGAAGGTATTAATACATATTGAAAAATGTTTTAAAACGCCGAAAATTAATTGCACAAATTTGTAAAAATATCAAAGTAATTGAAGATTACTTAATAATATTAAAACGTATTAAAAAATGTTGAACAATATTCAACTTTTCATAGTACTTTTCAAAATACGTATTGAAAAATTGTAAGTCTACAAAATAGTATAACATGAAATCCAATATTCCAATCTAAGTAAATTAATAAATCAAATAGTATACAATAAGCAAACAGCATAAAGAAATATTAAATCGATTTGAATGATGAATAGGTTTAGATACAAATGTGTTTAGCAAAAACGATTTGCATCAAGTTTAAAGAGATAAAAATCTCACATTTTGATGAATGAAAATACCAAAACCACAAATACATCCATTTTTTATTTTTCAGATAATAACGTAAGATATTTTAAGCTCAAACTTAAACATTTATTGAATTTTTTAAGAAATAAAACCACCTTTTTATCGAATCAAATATCAATTTCGCTAAAGGGTGTAGAGCTGTGATCGAAACTTTGTCGAAGGTGACGAAAACGGCGAAAAGAAAAACGTCACAGTGAGTTACGAATCCTTCCACCTAAATGGATAATCTTCTTAGGACACCCGTCCAGTTCGTTTTCCGCATTACTGGCATATATACCTCACTGTGGTTGTCAAGTCGAAAAGCGAATCCGCGTACGGCCGAGTTCCAGCCAAATCCTAGGAGAACAATATGTAAGGCAGAATGAAAAGCTTTTCGAAACAACTTCCCTATTTGCCAAAATACAGAAATACTATGAAAGTTGCAGTATTTGGGACTTGGACAAGTTTTATTTATACAAAGTGGATGAGTAAAAATTGGGATGTCGACATGATTTATAAAATTCGCCCCCTTCTCCAGTTATTGAATTAATATGAAAATGTCCTGATAAAACGACGGAAGATTATATTCTTGAAAGCATCTTGAGACATATTACGTCAAACCCAACACCCACGACTTTGCTCGTATATGCATATTTCAATCCGTTCGTATGCACGTTTCGTATATGTATATGTATATATATACATATGAAAAATTATATGCTATACAAACTAATCATATCATAATTCTGGAAACGTCGATTTTGAAGAGAGGTGCCCATACGAGTGTCGGCGTTCCTTCCGCCTCTCGGAGATATAGATTTTATTGGAATATTCAACGGGGTGAACTCATATATATTCATATGAAATCTTTTCATATAGGGGACGGTGGTTTGCTGATCGTAAATTCACTGCTAATGTCTTTTTCAAGTTTTTACAATGGGATGAAACGGATTTTTAAAAACGTTAAACACGTGTCCTATACTTATGAGTTTATTCGTTTACATGTGGCTATAATTTTATTTATTATAAGGTAGATCTATTTCTAGTTTATCATTAGTAATATGATACAGCATTGCATACATACATTTAAACTGGTGGAAAGAATATGCCTAAATAGTATATAGATTTATATTTACTCTCTATCTCATTTAGATGCGAATTTTGGATAAACTATTATTATGAATATTGAAAATTTGAAATCAGATTGGAATTTACGAACAATTCATGTCTGGTTTTATATTTTTGTCCGTTTTCAATGTACTTTGTGTAGTTTTTGATTAGGTCAATATTTTTTCAATTTTTATATTTTCAATTTTTCACTTTTTGTGCGTTTTCCACTTGTTCATTATCTGTTTTCCCTTTTGACATATTTATCAAATTGTATATTTTCGATCAGTTAGATATTTTTTAATTAGAAATAACTTCATGTAGTTTTCGTCCACTAACGTCAATCTATTTCTTTGTGTCGATTTGCTTATGTCGATTTTTTTAATGTTTCGATTTTTTTCATTTTGTCGATAATTTTGTTCATTTGTCGATTTGTTTTTCATTTGCAATTATATATATTTCATTCTTTTCTTTGTAAGGGCTTGTCCAGTTTACACTCTAAAATACAATAAAATAAAATTTATTTATTTTAATTTGTTTTTTTTTATTTATTTTAAATTTTAAACATTTTTTTAATCGTCTTTTTTCATAATTGCCGTTTGCTATTAAATTCTATCAAATTTCATCAATTAATAAATATACTACGTCTACTTTCCTACATTTTCATAAAATTGTTTATTTTCTGCAACTTTTAATAACTCGTCCAATAACCCAATATCCCCACTGATGTTTTGTTTGTTTTCAATATGTCTCGTTTGTTTTTATCTGTTTTCGCCAGATTTCCATCTAAATAAACGCGTAATTCATCGAGATTTATTTTGCTTTCGCGTTACGTCAAGGGCATTGAAGGAGACCTGATTCCAACGACGAGACGAATGCACGTAAATTTATGTAAATAAAGAACAATGCCCTTCGCAACTTTCGTTACATTCGTATACATTACCCATAATTATGGTACTACAACATATATTGGCATATGGAACTATATATATATGGTACATGTTGGCAACCCTGTATCGAAGATCTTCGATTATTGGTTCGCTATCGCTTTCGGTTACTGCGATTGATTCGTTCCTTATGATTATTATATTATTGATTAATTAATATTGATTCGAATTAGCAGCGACGAACTTATAGGGCGCAAAAGTATATATACAATTCCTAACAATATATGTGTCTGAAGTGTCCGGCGAAATAGCCAATTTCACTTATCGGCCATTATCAGCATACGATTTCTTTTATTTCAAAAGATCACTTCGGATAAGGGTTCACCGTCATGATGATGGTGACTATATCACGTACCAAAGGAATGCGTTCCGTACCTTCGTCGAAAACCATTTTATCCGGCGATCGATAAGTGTGGTCGTTGGATTTGTATATGCATGTGTCGATAGGATATCCATGTACCACACATTCGACCCAGACGGTTATTTCCACCAGATTCTGAGGGTTCACATGTCCTACCTATATATATATGCATCGACTTCCTCGACATTAGCATTTCGACATCGGATTTCGTACCGAAGTTCGCGTGAATCTGTCGAATATTTTGTTATTATACACCGAGTTCAAATGCCGGAAGGTCTCGACAGCTCGTTGCCTTGCAATGAAATCCAGACACGATGTTGATAAAGCAAAATTCTGTCGAAATAAATATCCCGATTCGTGAAGATGAAAACAATAATCAAACTAGGGGCTTCGCCCCTGCGGCCTTCGGCCGCCAACCCCACTATGGCCGCGTTATACTTGTCCACTGAAATAAGAATTCATTTTAATCGGACTTCTAGTTTGTGAAATGACTATTAAAAAGGCAGAAATAGTAGGCTTTTTCATTCTGTGGCCGCCATTTTGTTTTTGCAACAATTGTGCCATCAATTATTGCTTCGAGCACATGAAACTGCGTGTTTGAAAAAAAAATCAGTTTGATTGGACTTTTTGTTCGTGAGATAACCGTGAAATAGCTAAAAATATAAGGGTATTTCATTCTGTGAACCGCCATTTTGTTTTCGAAACAATTCTGTCAACAAATTCAATTATAACTAGGGGCTTCGCCCCTGCGGCTTTAGGCCGCCAACCCCACCGGGGGCTCCGCCCCCTGGACCCCTGGCGCGCTATCGCGCGTAGCTCGCTTCGCTCGCAAAGTTGCAGTGTTCGGCCCTTCGGG
>JAPYZR010010176.1:0-15389 GCA_030522945.1 Trichopria nigra
TGTTAAAGTAGAAATTAAGCGTTTGAATTATTATATAAAAGGAAGATGACATATTAGATTCTTGTTGCGTATGTTTTCGTTTATTTTACTTTAGTTTTTATTTTTTTTATATACTAATATCATATTAAAGTAGAAAATACTACAATGGTAACAACTGTTACTATTATTACAATCCTATATTAGCACTGGATGTCCATAATTAGCAATTTCGACAATTAACAAAATACGATATCATTTACTAGACAGGTTGATTAAGTTTTTTCGTTTGAAAAAATGCTTAATAATATTGAGTACTGAGATTAATGTGCCGTCTATTGTCATAATCCTATTTTATACATGAAAGGTATAAAATTACAAAAAGGAGTAATAGGTAGTTTAAAAAAAAAAGAACGTTTGAAACTAATACATTCAGGGTTAAGATAGTTAATTTTTTTTTTTTTTTTTTTTAATGACTAAGTTAAGTTGAAGTTTATTAACGGAAACACAATAAAAAGTTAGAAGTTATAAATATAATTTTTATGCTTTCACTAAATTCGATAAACTTATCTTTTTATCTGAGACATGTAAACATTTTCTATAAGGGTCTTGCGTTTTATATAAATCAACGTAACTGACATATAAATTTCGATATTTTCCCGAAAGAAACAGAAAAATTGCATTTCGTTATTCCAGTAACAGAAGTATTTCCTACCTAGGACGCAAATATTACCCATGTATTTTTTGTTTTTTTTTCAGAAATATTAACAAAGTATCTCATTTCAAAAAAATTGTACAACCTATCGCCATTCTGTCACCCATGGGCGCAAAGTAAGTCTTTATAGCCATCACACAAAAATGACTATTATTGTATTTCTCGACGTCTGACAAGACACTAAAAAAGAAAGGATTGGTCATTTTTCACACCGTGGCTAATCGAATATAATGCTCAAACCGGCTTTCGCCCACGTTTCGTCGAAGTAATTCACATAAACGAAAAATAAAAAAAAAGGAACAGAAAGAAATTTCGGATATACACAATTAATACGGAAGAACGCGAATAAAAATAGAAATTGAATAAAAATACAAGTTGAATAAACTTCAGGGAAGTACAGCATCGGTCATCCATTGATAAAAGTCAATAGAAACTATAAGAAGATTCATCAATTTTATCATCGATCCGGCATGTCGGCGTAAGCAAGTGATGAAAATATTGATGACGTTCTTCGGAACCGCGATCTACTGTACGAAGATAATAGAATCAAGATGATAAAAGAAGTTTGCAGGATAAAGAAGAGACACCGTACAGCTTCTTTCAGCGTTCCTGATCGAAGTGGATCTACGAGCATCGTAGATTACATACTTATATATGTTAAAGTAAACAGTTTATTTATGATGCACGAAATATAATTCTCGTGCAAAATCCTGCACTAAGATTTGAATGCTTAAAAAAAAAATGAACTTGATTATGAAATATATATATATATATATATATATATATAACTGAATTATTACATTATAAATAATGATGCGAAGAGAAGACAAAATGATTGAAAAAAAAAAAAAAAAAAAATATTAGGTTGTTTGAAAAATAGTAAAAAATTACTTGAAAAAATAAATAAAAAAAAATTTTAATATTTTTTAAAAAGGGCAATGTATTTAAAAAAATTTCACATAAAATTTAATAATATAATAAATTCAACTAGTTGAAATCGGCAAGAGTCAACAAAAAAAAAATTGATAAATCTAATGGAATTTCTTGGAATGAGATAAATATGCCTAGTAACAAATGCATGTTATACACCGCATACGTGATAACGCATGCAATTTTGACGCACACAAAATATAACGTGTAATTTGTTGCCATCATTTGTTTGTATTAAAGCTGCACGACTTACCGCAATTCGGAAATGGAATGTATAGTTAAACGCTACACCATCTTTGTGAAATTAATTTTATAATAATGAATAAATACTTTATCTGATTATATCTGATTCATATATGATCATATATGAAACATAATACAGAAACTGGATCATGTAAATATATAGTAACACATGGAACATCAAAAAGAAACTAAGCATGTTTTTTCGTTTTTAATAAGAGCCTGAGATCTTGATGTCATTCCGGATCTATGCTGATTTAGAAGTACATCAATCATAGTATTATGTCAATGTCAATTAAAGATCTAAACGTTGTTTACTTAAAACGTTGCCTTTATGCTTCCAAGACGATCTTGTATATCTCTAATGAATTCTTGGTTTCAATTAATTTTAATTCATTCCAATCCATTCCTTCAATTTTAGTTAATTCAATTTATCAATAGTATACTAATTACATCAAAATAGTACATCAGAGAAATGAACTTAAACCCTTTAAAAGTCCAATCTATCAACGATCATGGATCTAAACTGATTGTGATCCAGAATTAGATAGAATTCTCTGAATCAATTGCTTTTTAATTTTTTTGCTGTTGGTTGCATCCTAGGTGATCCGGATTTCGACTTATCAATTGTCAAAGACAAATTTGTTATATAATCAAAATAGTTGTATGATAAAAGCAGGGATCCTCATCATCTTGAATTCTCATACAATATATACAATCAAATTTCTATCTAAATAAAAACATTTTTTAAACTTCTCCCTCATACCGTTTATATATGCTGTTATACATATATACTTCACTTTGGTACAAGAGAAGATGTATTACTGAAGTACAGATTATCATCAATCACTAGAGCGGAAATCATGGTATCAGAGATATCCCGACTTCTGATTGGAAAATTAAAAAAAAATAACCAAAAGTATTTTTATTGCATATTTAGGCTCATTATAAGGTGAAACCTGGACATATGATGAAAAACAATCCATTCTTGGTAGAATCAAAAAAAGCAAGTTTAGAATTGAAACTTCAACTTGTACGTATTTATTATTATTGCGAAATTTCTAACAAAACCTAATCGGACAAATTTGAATTGATTGCCAAGAAAATCATATCAAATTTGAAAAAATGATATTGACCTCATCTAACCATTTCTACCAATCAGACGCAACCTGATTCGCTTATTTGTACCCGTCAAACCCAGTCAATGGGTCAATAGATTACGCAGTTAATAGACCAGGTTAATAGTTCAACTAGGAATGAGCAGATATCAGGAGATACATTTATAAATTTTGATTCGATCTCCGATACAACATTTTCCCCATGACGACATGAATAGTTTTTTTTTTTTAGATAAAAATCACTATCATTCAATTGAATTGTAAAACGTACATGAAGATAGCCTCTCTATAAATAATCCGGTAATGTAAAGGTAAACGACCAGAAGCCGCAGAAATATAAAGCCGAAAGATTGGAAGCTTTAGCGAAACTTGAATAAATCAGGGTACTGGAATGAGTAAATCTGTGTCGATACAAATCTACGATAAAATCCACTCGCGCTCGTACTCATATACTAGCGGGATAGATGGAATTTCTGGAACGTTTGGAATTGTTGGTGCGAGCGAGAGGACAGAAGTCGAGTAATGCGACGTGGGTGGGACAGAGATAGAAGATGACTCGCCCCATGCCCCTCGAGTATGCTCGTCCACGGAACTTCGGAAGGGCTCGTATAGGAGGAAAGGGTGGTGAAGTGGAGTAGTCTAGCATAGTCAGACTAGCGTGTTATAACATGCATGAAGTGGATGGCATCTCACGTCGCTGAAGTTTCAGAAGAGTTTAACCAGACTTATTAGAACGTCACTCCATAGAAAAATAACGACTCATAATTAAGGGTATTGTTATTTTTTCTATTTTATTTACATGTTGAAAATACTATTCGGTAATAACATCAGTTTCAGGTAAAAGCATATGGTCGTTCTTGCCCAAAAAGTGGTTTACTCAAAATTTGCTGTATGCTGCGTTCGTAGCTTTTTGAAGCGCCCTAAAGGTAGAGAGAGAGAGAAAAACGGAGCGTGGGACAATGTAAAAACCGTGCTTAACACGTGGAACAGACTGATAGGGAAAAAAAAGAAGAACAAGTATGTCCGTGGCGAGGTGATTCACCCTTCGAATGCTTCAAATTTTCGTGAACTTTGATCGTTCGGATTTTGTGCGAAAGCATTTTTTAATCAAAAGTGAATTCACTAAAAATTTCTAGATTTTTTTTCGATAAGATCAGGATTTTAGGGAATCTGAATTCTTTATAAATTGCAGTGTTGACATTTTCTTAGGTGGCTTCCAGTAAGAAAAATAAGAAAATGAAAAATTTAGTGAAGAAATTCCATTGTACGATTGGAAATTGAGCCACTCTTTTAATACAGTGAACTTTCACGCTGTAATAGTAATATTTCACTTATGGTTGACACTTTTTGAAGAGTAAACTCTCGGACTTACACCGAAATAGAGTGAAGTTTCATTTCCGAAAGTGTGAAATAATACTGTTAAAAAGTAAAAATTTATTACTTTGAAGTGTTGTTTATTTTTTACTCTTTAACGGCAGCGAATTTTCACCGAATGGAATTTACAAAATTGATATATGTTTATCACTGAAAAGAGTGGTATAAAATATGTATATTCTAAAAATCCTTACCACATGTCGACGTTTATATTATATTTTCTTGGGAATTTTCCCATATAGCAATTAGCTTTCATTCATGCATTCATTCATTCCTTCATTAATTCATTCAGCGGTTCCTTCCTTCATTCGTCGATTCACCTATTCATTCATTCATTCATTCATTCATTCATTCGATCGTTCATTCATTCACTCAGCGATTCATTCATTTATTCATCGATTCATCCAGTAATTCATTCAGGTATTTATTCATCCATCCCTCCATCCATCCATTCGGTCATCCATCCATCCATCCATCCATCCATCCATCCATTCATTCATTCATCCACCCATCCGTCTATTCATTCATTCATTCATTCATTCATTCCCCCAGTCATTCATGCATGCATTTATTCATACATCCATCCATTCAGTCATCCATCCATCCATCCATCCATCCATCCATCCATTCGTTATTCATTCATTCATTCCAGCAAACACAATTCTGCCAATTACTTAAAAACTATGTAACAACTAAGTAACATTTACGTAATAAGTAACAATGATGTAAATGTTACGTAACTGTTATCATCAATGTTTGCAGAGATTCATTCATTCATTCATTCATTCATCCATCCATTCAATCATTCATTCATTCATTCATTCATTCATTCATTCAGTCATTCATTCATTCATCCATCCATCCATCCACCCAACCATTCAATCATTCATTCATTCATTCATTCATTCATCGAGTCATTTATTCACTCAACCATTCAGTCATTAAAATTTGACCATGACTTTTTTATTTTGACGTTTGTAATAACTTGAAAACGAAAAAAAAACAGCATTCTGATATATGGTATACTGATTTATTTATTTGTTTATTATTTTTACTTTTAACTTGAATTTAAACAAAATAAAATTGACGTTTTGGTAAAACTAGCATGTTTATTTTTAATTTTTCAAAATCATGTTTATTATTTTTTATTTTATTTATTTTTTTTATTTTTTTTTAGTTTCTTTTTGTGTACACTTTTGGGTCATCCATACTCTATAGTGTAGATACATCTATAGCTCTCCTATAATACTTTACCGTAAATTCTCCATTTTCTCAACTTTTTTTTTATCTGATATAAAAATATCTCGAATTTAAATAGGTGTAGTCGTAATGAAAAATCAAGTTTTACAATACATTGTATTAACGAATAAAGTCAATGTAAAATACAATGTAAAAAGAAAGATTCACATACATTCGAGAGTAAACCTCGAAGAGCTTAACGCTTCCTAAGTACGTCGTTAGAAATCATCAACATCGGAATACTCGTGACAGACGCCCTCACGCGTGAGACGTAAAAAGTCCTAGGGTGCATTTTATTGGTCGAAAGGCGGGCGAAATAATTGAAAAATAAAAAAAAAAACTAACACATAAGAGCAGTGTAACAGGCCGAGGGGTGGACACAGGCTGATATTCTGAAGAATAACTTCTCGCGATAAAGCACCCGACTGACGGAAGAATAGCTGTACCTAAGAGAGAAAGAGAGAATAGAGCCTCCCCTCGAGGGAAGACAGAGACGTACACGGAGTGAAGTGCTCGGGAGCGTATAGTCAGTCAGGTTGGAGAAGGCCGACGGCAGACAGGCGGCAGACGCCCCATGTTTATCCCCACCACACAGCTCTGTCCGTGACTCACCAAACCGTTAAAGGATGAAGCCGCCCTGTTTTCATATATATATATATATACCGTTTTACCGGTGTGCGGTGTTGCGCGCGCATTCGCGCCACCACATACTCCCCTTATCACGGACTACCACTACCACCAGCGTATCGAACAGTAAACGGCTGATATCAAATTCGGCGGTAAGTTCGAAAGTGAAGGAGAAACTTGACACAAGTGATGTCTTTCGAATAAATCCTACGATTTGTACGATAGAGAAATTGTTTTTGCGCCAACTTTCAGGGGAATGAGGTATATATTCTGCGAACAAGTTGATACTTTTCGAAATTAAACGTTTATCATGTGATTGAGAGGTATTTATAGTAATTAATAAGAGGCGATTCGAAAGTTTCAGTCACCGTTATTGACAATACGTTTCATAGAGAGGAAGTAATTAATTTATATATTCGTAAGTTATTAATTTGTCGTCAAATCGTAACACTTAAACATTTGCTAAAACTCCCGTCAAACATAGGGTTTGTCATTAAAGAAAAAAAAAAAAAAAACATCGTTAACCTTGAAATGACCTTGATGATCAGCTCAAGGTCACAGTTGAATCCATCAAGAACGACCTTTACTATTTTTTACGATATTTCGCCTGGGAAATTATCCCCGGTGCATCCAGACTTTTTGGACACCCTGTATATGCTAGTAATTGCGGAGATCTCACGCGATCGATAGATCAGATTCAGCCACTTATGAATGGGTTTTGTGTTAAATAAACTAATCAGGTGCAGATCATTCCTGAAATCGAAACATAATAATCTTGCACGCCTCGAACGTCCATATGGAATTCGAAAAATTTGCAACGTGATTCAAACGCATTCTTCCCAGGAACCCATTTAGGATTATCAAATTGAGATCAAAGTCGGACAATTTTTTCGTTTTATTCTATTCTTGGATTTATTCGTATATTAATTTGATATATTTCAGATGTCGTTCGACGATACGAACGACCCGTTCTTCCCTGTCTACTAAATTGTCTATAATAGTGGGATAATAAAAAAAAATCGTCACATAAAATGTTTTCATAATGCCAAATTGAGCAATAGAAACGTGATTTGATTATGTCATCCTTCTAAAACGTCCGTCCCCACCGGTAACGAAATGTAAGTATGCGTATAATAAACGTTGATCAATGTAAGAATTCGCGATGGTAATGGTCTATAGGTTTTCTTTCTTATATCTTCTAAATATAATTTTTTTTTCCTTGTATTGCTTCGACCAGAAATGATGATTGGAAAAGTATTGAATTTACATCTTGTATTAATGACTGCATTGGACCCGCATATGATCCCATCACGTGGAAAGCCACGCCTAAACATATTGATTTTGCAATACTACTGAAATTTGGACTTATCCTAAAACTTTAAGTTTTTTCTATATTTTTCAGTGACTTGCATGACAGAATCATCACCACTTTGGATGTGCAAGCCACATCTGAACTTTAAACGTTCATATCGGACTCGACCCTATAAGGGGTGTCACCAGCATTGCTCTGTAGCAAGATGGAAATAATCACTAAACTAATCCCAGACCAAGTATTCACCTAATCTCAGTCGTGTCACTTAACTGTTTAAGACCATCGCGAACCTTCTTAACTACAACATTCGGAACAAACAATTTTTAACGTATGACCAATGCCAGAAATAAGTATCATCAGATTTGAATTACAATCGAAATGTATCTCGATATAAAGGAAAAAGGAAGCCATCCAAGATGGATGTTACAAGCCAAATACACATTCTATACATTGTACGATTAAAATATTGCAATCTTAACCCACATAGCCGAGCTGTCACGATTGAAAAAGAGAAGAACGAAAAAAAACAGTACCAGTAGTACAACTGTTTTACGCGAGTACACATATACAATGTCTGACCTATTAAAAGTTTCGTGCCCGTCGTATCCGATAAAATATATTATCCCTTAACGCTCGGGGGATGAAAAAAAACTTTCCCGGGGTCAAATTCCTTTAGAATCGGACTCTCCCCTACTTTTCTAATTCAACGCCCGCCGTCGCAATTCCGAAGACGGAATACGTCTTCCTTACAGGCGCGACGGTAAAGTCAACTTCTGCCCCCCCCCCCCCCCCCCCCCCCCCCCCCCCCCCCCCCCCCCCCCCCCCCCCCCCCCCCCCCCCCCCCCCCCCCCCCCCCCCCCCCCCCCCGCCCCCCCGCGGCTCTTCAATTACTTTTTAGAGACGATAAAAAAGTGTATATACGAGAATACGAAAGCGAGTACTTATAGTGGGGGACGCCGGATGGAGTACGTGGAGAGAAAGAAGCGACCATCACCCCGCACGTCCCTGGAAAATCCCATACTGCAACGAAGAGAATATCATCGTGATATAGTTGGGAAAATATCGCGACAATATAGTTGGGCAAAGTTACACGGTGCTCGACGGATAAACTCACATTACGGGAGGGTACAGATTTATAGCAGCGCCGGCTGCCAGTCGATAAGCAATGTCCGACGACGCATTAGGCTGACTTCACACACGAATGTCGCGAATACTTTTGTTCGCCTTTTCCGGACGTTTACGTGTATGCCAAATCACCCCGGGAATGGAAGGGGAGATAATAAAAATGATACCTGATTGTCGAAAGCACGTCATTACCGCTACGACGACTTTTCGCAATATACAACTACATGACCTTTCGGTCATTTTTCTCTGTTGGTTTAAAATTGTTTTGATGGATCATTGATGATTCCTGTTTTTATCATTATCTTAAAGGAGTTTTGGGACCTATATTGTCGTATAAGTAAGTAACAAATCACGGGTTGTGTGTATGGTTGTCGAGTATTATTGTGTCAAATAGGGGCCAGTCCATTGCCTAGCACGAGAAAACGGGAATCTTCGAATAAAGTCACTGACATTTTCTTTAGTCGGACGCTTCTATAGTCTACACATGCGACGTCGCATCGACGGCGGCGCGGTGAAGAAAGAGACGAGGGTCTGTACTTATGCCAACGACCCCATAACTGTTAAGCAATAACTCTATTCACTGCGCGGGCTAGAATTCTACGAAGGAAATTAGACCGATAATTGATAGTTTCCATAATTCGCATGCTTGTTTTATACAGCTATACGAGATAGAAAAGATTGTTTTTCTCCGTCTATATCTTCACGCTTTAACGTCTCTATCTTGGCCTAGCGATTTCCCTTAGTTTTCAATCGATGATTCGCTAGTCTTGCCTCCTAATGGCTGTAGAACGAAATGGTACGCGCTGAAACGTGATTACCTACAGAAACTGATTTGAGTATTTTCGAATACGCAAACACGGAGATCTATCGATTGAAATTACGAGCCGAAAATCAACAATCAGCAATACTGATCAAGGTTTCTGAGTGGCGTAATATGGTGTACTGTTATAGAAGATAAAGAAAAAGCCTAATCAGGAAAAGGTTTTTTCCATCGAGTTGTCGTCGTAAACTGAAGTCTGACCACTTATATAATGGCAAAGATCCTGGTGGAATATCAGCAGAGGCTTGATGAAACTTTTATCTTTGACCCTGATCAATAGTCCCTGCTAATTCCTGACTGTGTACGTACACATGACTTACAATATAATCAGATTAAATATGGAAAATAGATGTGCTTGATTAATTATATTAACACGTGTTCCATTGCACTCGAGCACATTTAAAGTTAATTCAGTATTGTGGATCGTAATTACCCAAATAGCCGCCTGGATATGGATCTTTCTGACAACTATATTTCATCCAATATTCATCATGTTGACAATCCATCGGACGTACTTTACGAAACGGACATTAATTAGACGAATGGTGGACAATTTTTGGACCAAAAATCTACATCGAAGGGACGAATTTAGGATCAGTATGTACAATGGACGTCAACGATTACTCATCGAATGGATGTCCGTTGTACGTCCATTTTATTACATTGATAAAAGACTCGTACATTTTTCATCCATTTTTCATCCATTTTTCATCGATGGATGTATGGATTTTGTAATTTCTTATATTACGTAATACTGTAACATACCGCATCATAGAAATTCGTAGACTATAATGATAAGCAACTATTTTTGAAATGATTTAAAAAATTATATTAAAAGACCCAATATATCTTAAAAAAATGATTTCTAATTTTCAGGACGGACGTTAAACGGACAGCCTTTACTCGAGTTTCCATTATCAAATAGCGAGCAAACTCAGGAACCACTCAGGATCAAAAGAGCGACATTGTGGGCCAAAGTTGAGTTTAGGCACGCTCATCATTATCAACATCATCGTTCGAATTCTTATAACCAAAAAAACATTACGCTGTGGGTGTTCAGGGTAAGATGTGGCAACGTGACGCATCTACGAGGAAAGGTAAAAACACACACACATATACTTATATATATATTACAAATATACTACATTAAATGATAAAAGATTAGAAAAAATATTTAAATCTACAGAAAAAAATTGATAACTTAGAACAATATGACATAAATGTAATATATATAGGAAATTGAAAGCGAGAAACGAAAGAGTTGTAACTTTATTACTTTTTGACACGTTATCAAAAATTATTCTAAGATTTACCATACACCGTCACGGTCATTTTTTAGTATCAAAAAAGAATATGCAGAAAAAGATAAGAATCCAAAAGTTTCGAGGTATTCGTGACGAATTACACCTTCAAAACTTGTTTCATATTGCAAGAAAGTCACGTAGGGATGTAATGTTCATTAAATCTGATAACAGTCGAAATTTCTTATCGGATTAGAGAGTCGAAAAAATGTGGCTCGTCACGAAATCTTGAAAATTACTTCTGCCGTAATTTGGCAAAAAGCGATGGTCTTTAATGAATGCAATCATCTTGCCTTATATCTTGTAAATTTCGCTTCTTTATTCGTAATATTCATTATATGCGCCTGCCACTTTTACGGAACTAACGTGATCTTAACGGTAATCAATTGTAATGGATCTTGCTTTACAAAATTTCGATTACAAAGCAATTCATAGATGTATATCAGGGATGTACCTAATTTTATCAAGGACGAGAAAGGGTAATTTTGCCACCCAGACCCTTTTTCTGCTGAATTCCTTATGGAATTACTTGCATCATTGTTTATATTTTTCAATATTTACATTAATTTATTTATTCTTTATATTTTATATTTCAATATGTAATTTTAAAACAGACAACATTTATTCCAAGAGCGGCCTTGATATGATGTTTGAAAAATATCCTTGAAAAGAAAGCACAAATTATATCCGCAAAAGTGCGGGACTACAAGAAAGGCAAATTCAGTTTCGTTTACGTAAAAGATAAAATCCAATTAAAATCGGAGTCGCATCACGTTTAAATATATATATTTGATATAACAGGCCATATATATTATACTTCGTATCCATGAGCATTCGTGAGGATTCTTAAGTCTACATTCATCTCAAACTGTAAATGCACTTGATTGAAATCCAGTTTTAATCTATTTTAATAATTATAAAACCTAAATGATTATTTTACATTTCGTAGTGTATTGTCACCATTATTTATTAAAAGCAAAGGTTTTACATACGTGTACTTACATACATGATTTTTATATAAATAATTATATATTATTTATTATTTTATAGTATCCCTAGTAGAAATTTGTTTCTAAATATCCGGGCGCAAGCTGGGCCCTGAATCACGCCTTGATAGATATCCGGGCGCGAGTCAGGGCCAATCTTGCGCCCGGATATTTACAAACTGATTTCTACTAGGGATACACTGTTATTGGTGCCTCGGGAAAAAATGAATTCAGAAGGTCATATATAATTGAGATGTATAACGATATATGATTATATATATACTCATGTCAGGTCAAAATCCGTATATAAAATTATATCTGATCCATTTTTTCCGGGCCGAAAATTGCATTTCCCGCACTAGGTAACGAAGTGTACTATTATAGAAATATTAAAAAGTTATTAATTTTGCCTGAACTTATATACGTATAAAGCACGCCAAAATAATAATGACCAACATAACATCACGCGTTTTGATTGCCTTTGATATGCGATGTATATAATTTCCGAAATATTTTTTGGTAATGAAAACGATGTCGCTCTTACAATTATTCTTTCACCTGGCAAAATCAACAGCATATAATTCACCACAGCTATTTATTAATTACATGAATATGTAAAATTATTTCATTTGTCATCAAATCGTTGAATTGCGGTTTTGATTGGTGGAGCAGACAATAGGAAAATTTGATTTATACTTAATGACTGATGTTGAAAATTTTCATTTCATTTCATGTTCTTTTTAACCTAACCTATTTTACGTTGCATTTTAAAATTGTCTTCACATTTCGTAATTTAGAATCATCATCCGTAGTTAGGAAAATTACCTTTCGACAAATTGTCGTTATACTTTCGTTGTTTTTCTGATTTCTGATCCACGTTGTTATTATACAATTGTGTCGATTTGAGATGAACATGTTCCAAAATATTCTAAAGTCTAATAATATTCTAAATGTTCTAAAGTATGTATGATAGCGTAACAACAATCGAGTCATTTTAATGTTCTATAAAATCATTTTTTACAGGATGTCCCTTAAAAAATGTTGTAAAACTCCTAGAATATTAAAAAAAATACATTTAAAACACATGATTAGGACATCCCCATTTATTAAAAACATTCCCATAACATGTACCAATGATTATTGAAACGTTTTAAAATGATTGAACCATTTAGAAACGTCTTATCGACATCACAAAAACGTCCCGATACCAGCAGAATGATTATCGTTCTATGCTATCGCTAGAATATTCATAGAATATAATTGATATAATCGCTCGTTCGACAATTGATTAATTATCGTTGATTAGCCGATCCCTATAACGTTCCAATTTCTACGATATTGTTTCAGGAAATGGGCCAACATCTGGAGTTAGTGACGTCCCTCGGAGTTAATGTTGGTCAATTGGGCTGGCTAAAATTCGAAGTGACGAGGGCTGTTAGTAGTTGGTATCAGACGAGTTCTAGTAAATACAAACTAACGCTTTTAGTGGACTGTACGGGCTGCGGGATGCACGTACACGTTTCCACCTTTAGCGGCCATTCGTCCCACGTCGTAGAATCAACTTTGAACAGTAAAAGTAAGCGACGTTATTTATTATGATAAACTTGTCTGCGTGTGTACATATAATTCTATTTTACACACACACGCACACGTATATACATGTATATACAATTCTATCACTGTATTGATAATTTATATATATATATATGTGTGTGTGTATTCATGTATATGTATGCAGACTAAACGATAGCGTTTATAAATTCATAGAAGAACCTCAGAAACTTGAAAACATCATAAAAGTACAAGTTTATTTATATCACTCGGTTCTACCGCAGTGACCTTCTCCATCGAGAGAAAAATATTCAGAAAAGTGGAAAAGTTTCCGGCAAACTGTTTTGTTTCCTATATGCGACTCTTGAGGAGTTAGACCTTCGTTGCGATTATAAGAGCAGTAAAGAGAGCACGACGTGATCCCTTAACGAAACACGTACTATACTAAATGAGCAATTCGAAAAGAAATATATATATATATATATATTCTTTTGAAATTGAATTGTTTTGCGGAATATAGGAGTAGATTAAATCGAAAATTTGTGTAAAAACTCTTATGCAATTATAGCGAGGTCTTATCTTCTATCCGTTTGTAATACTGATCTCCACTACTCGATCGAAAATTGGCGAGTTGTACTACTTAAAATTTTATAAGGAAAATTCCTTAACGGATTTTAAAGAACAATAGAAAAATATTTGTTCAATTTCAGACTACTCTCGTTTGTTTTCTTAATTAAAACTTCTGTATGGAATTTACAATAATTGCAAAACGTAATTGGCATTTTTTCTATTGTTTTCGAAATGCATTATAGAATATTTACAAATACGATTCTTTTTTATGTATTTCAATAAGGTGCTACAAATAACTGCGAATTTACAGAGTTCTTATATACAATGCTTACAACACACAATCGGTAATTTTCCGACAATATTTGGAGGGAGAATAGTCAAATAACAGAAAAAGCGCTGAGTGCTTTATTTGAGCGTAAGGAAAAATAATTGCCGACCTTTTCGCTGCGGGTTCAACGTCGAATCGAATTCTATAAAAACCGGACGTTTATCGACTTTTTCGATTCCGTTAGTTCGGTTCATTTACGCACAACACTGTAAGTGACGATAAAACGAGAGTTCCATGGGGGAAAAAAAAGGAATTGATTATTTGGTATCGGTTGAAGAAAGTAAAAAATGCTCATGTACGACAACACGAAAAGCCATATTGAATGACGAGTTTGCAAAAAGTTAATTAAATCAGAAATCGTATAAAGTTTTTGTGCAAAACTTATTTGATTAAAATTTTACGAATAATAGCTCTTGCAATATTATTAAACCATTTTTGGGCATGTTGAGCATGCCATTTCAATTTTAATGGCAATACATGGTCGCAGCCCAAAGAAAACGATGCACTTTTTGTCAATACTTAATATCAATCATAAAAACATTTTCATAGGACAGTAAATCCTTGAAAAATTAAAGAAAAATTGAATCTTTTATAAAATTCTTGAATAAATCATTTTTATGTATTTTTTGGATCCTTTACATGATTCTGTTGTTTAACATCTGTCGTTTATGTACAATGTTAATTGTAATGAAAATTTATCAAACCTAAATTTGAAATTTATTCATCCTTAAATAGTTTTGAATAAATCACAAATCATTGATAAAAATAGAATTGTATGTACATGTGCATAATATATATAATCTAAGTAATAGTACGAGGCAAAGAAATTAATGGACTCATTGCACGTTTCAGCAGCTGAAGATCCGGACAGACCGTTTTTGGTCGTAAGGACGGACCCAACGGCTGTGAAACGAGTTAGGAGACGAGCCATCGAGTGTAACGGTTCTGTTAAAGGGCAGTGTTGCAAACAGAGGTTCTACGTGAGCTTTACCCAGCTTGGTTGGGATGACTGGATAATTGCTCCGCAGGGGTGAGTTGAATTATACAATCTGTTTATAGAAGTTGTAACCCTATTTTGGTTATAAATGCTATAAAATCAAAGTTTTCGACAAGTTGCTACTTTCGGGACGGCTTGGATTTCATTTCAATCCATTTCTAATAAGATTATATGAAGTGT
>JAPYZR010010178.1:0-13598 GCA_030522945.1 Trichopria nigra
TCCACCAAAAAATTCCCAAAATCGAAGAATCGGAAAAATTTTTGTTGGTGAATTCAATACTTCGCCCGCCTTGCGTCAGGCGAAGTAATAAAATAAATATAAATTAATTGTATATTCCTAACGTTTGATGAACAATGAACATAAAACGTGTTACTAATCTATAGTAATAAATATTCTGACATAATATTTTATCAAATTACCAATGAAATATACGAAAACTAACAGATACAACTTTAATTTAGTAGAGAGATGAAAACAGGATTTTCGTTTCAGGATTATTATTTGTATTTTTAAGACAATTACAAAAATTGAAGGGGAAGTTGTTAATATATTTTTTATTTCATTTTCTCTCGTTCTTCCCATCTCCAACGTTCATTACGATTTTTACGACGACCCGAACGGTATATATCTTCGCCGCGTATATGACTTTACGGGTAAAAGCTATATCTATATTTCAAGGACCTCTCGAGACTGAGTTCCTCTGGCAATCGGTTTCAGACTCTCATTCTCGGTGCAGATTGTCTCATTGAATCGATGGTTCATGAACGTCGAGAATCGTACTTTATACGTATGATATTTATAGAATAACGACTTCGTCATTATTTATAAGTTTTGTTTTTGATAATTATTTACGAGCTTATTTAACCATATAACATAATAAATAAATAAATATGAAAAAAAAGTAGAAATTAAAGGTTCAAGATTAAAAAAATGAATCGAGTTGTAACTCGTATCAAAAAACTACATATTTTAGTAGCACATGTTGAATTTCGTGTCTAAATACTTTAAACTCATTGTAATCTCTTCTTATGCATTATAAAAGTATACATACGTAGATGGTTAACTTTTGCGTTCTTCATAAAAAGTGAATACGTAATAATGAATATAAGCTTCTACTGTTGGCTGATTACGAATGTGAAGTTAGTTTAAGAAATTCAAAATGGCGGACGAAATTTAAAAAAACTGATTGGTTTTTAATATCTACTTTGACATTTGAAGGTTTTTGGGGTCGCTGATTTTTAATTTAAAATAAGCTTTCGAAAATTTCAAATAACGAATCCAGCAATATAGCGGATACATTTTTGAAAAATCAAACTATTTTGCTTGAAACTTGTCGTGCAGGTGTCTTTTTTGAGTCGCTGATAACGAATTTAAAGTTTTCAACAATTTTGAATGGCGGTCCCAATACTGTCCACCAGTTTTTAATAGTGCTTTTAAAATCAATAGTAACCAAGGTGGAAATTGAATCTGGTTAAGAAAAAGGCACTGGATAGTTTTCCCTGACAATAATCGGGCACTAGAAGTACTGTGGGGCACAAATTCGTCTAGTGCCCGGACAGTTATTACTGTAAGAATATTAGCCAGTATTAGTCTATCTAGTTTTACACCAAAAATAATTATCGTTAGATTACAAGTCCAGGGCATTACCAGTGCCACTCCAGTTTAGCCCTATTATTATTTTAACCTGTCACGTGTTAAAACGTGCTACGGAAATTCTACACAATAACTTGGGTAACATAACCCTCGACTACTTGAGCAGATTACATATATCTAATGCATCAACATCATAAAATACAATAGACAGAGATAACAGGTTCCTGTGAGCGACCGAAAACTAGAATATTAATACATTATTTCAACAACACATAGCAAATGAGGTTATGCTTTGCGTGTGCTCGAGGCTCTCGTGGCTACATTGACAGAAACTAGGCATATACTTGACTAGTTTCCTAATCGTCAAATCTCAGATTCTGTCTAGAAACTTGACGGCATTTATTTTATTTAGTTTTTACTAGAAATCGCTGTCCAGGGCTTATCTTAATTTTATAGCAATCTAGTTTTGCCCTGTCGATTTTCTACCTGGGAGTTCAGATTCGTAATAATTAGTGATCTCAGAAAACCCTAAGCATCATTATCATTTTTATGAAAATCGCATATTAAAATAAGAAACCTTTCCATCATATGGAATTTTAAAGATTAAACTTTAAAGTTTGTGTACTTTGATTAGAAAGACTAAATCTCAAGTCAAAGTTTGTAAATTCCTATATAAATAAATGAAATGTTACGAAGCTAAAAAATAATTTAATGCATAATTGACACCGTTAGGTACTAATACAGCACAATAATGTATAAAAATGAGTTACGTAAAGTTTTTACAAATTCTAAAAAATTAGTAGTGATTTTTACCATATAAATAATGAAAATTTGTTCATGACGAAAGTCTGCCTTTAAGATGCCACCTAATATGGTCCATACTAAATGGCCATACGAATAAAATCGATCACCCAAATCTAGAATGAATGTCAGATACAATGAGGAAAGTAAACCTATAGTCATTTTCACACTTTCATATACTTATATAGCAAGCCGCGTATAATAGTCGAGCGCTTGTATATATACAGCGACGATTACCGCCGAATTTCCGTTTATTAGCTGTCGAACACAATTTATCGAGATCTCATTATCGTAATTTAATTCAACATTAACGATATCCTCGTATAAATCTCTCGGCGGGAACAATCGAACGATAAAATATCCGAGCGACTTAGCAGGAGTTGAGTCATTATTTACTTTGCTCGTGTTTCGTGGCTCGTTACGGGACGAAGCGCCATAATTCGCCTTTAGCAGAAGTCGTTACGTACCTGAGCGAAAACTTTTCTCCTCCTTATAGAAAGCGGAGATTGATTATAATCGTATCAAGTACTCTCGTTTACACGACTGAGAGAAGAGGAGCGAATCGAGGAGGAAGTCTCTTCTCTGCATTATCGTCCGGCCGACTGTACGATTCAAAGGACGCCTCCACTCGAATCGCGATTCGACTTCAAATGGCAATTATAGTATAAATAAATTGCGTTTCACAACTAACGATTCCCTTAATTAACTATCCGCTACATGAGAATGGTGACGAGCCTCTGTGAGCGTCTTAAGGGTGATCAATTTACCGGCGAGGTATAATGGTACATCAGAAATGTAAATACTATTTTTCCAGTTGTTTATTTTTTCAAATGTTGTTTCTTACCTAGTACATGAAAAATGTCATAAAAATCAATTGGTCGCATTGAAATTTCATTAAAGAAATTTACCCAAGTCTGCTCGCGTATTCCTCTCCGCGATGTTTAATTCACATGGTGGTAATTGAATTAGCAAATGAACCCGATCGTGGCGCAAATTTTAGTTAAGCAATATCAAGATCGAAGAACTTCACGAAGGGAAAGGTAAAAAAAAACGCTTTAAACTTCCTCAACGTCCCTACTTTTTAATTTACCCTGTTCCAACGAAAGAATATCGAGCAATGCTCGCCGGCTCCCGCAGGATTCGCGGGTGAAAAAGACGAGAATTAAATCACGGGGCCCGGTGAAAAGTTTGGAATCCCATGCGGATTTGGATTGCTTCAAAATTCGCAAAGCGGAATTTTGCCAAGCAGTTGCCCGTCACTAATTTGTTTGTGTCGGAACTGCGTTGGAAGTCGGAGCCGTCGGATCCGACGTCGTATATATTCTAAGATAGCGTAAACTTTATCAGAAAAGCCAGGTAGGAGGCTTATTGATTAAAAACATGAGGATTTCGAGTACAAAAAACATGCATTTTTGGCTACTTCAAATTATGAAGTATTTTATAGTCATAATACATGGGATGTATTCTCGCGTTTGTGTTGGAAAAAATAAATTTTTATCATTTTTAAACCATCGCGTCTCATTGAAACAGACATGTTTTCCTTTAATATTTCAAACATTTGAATTTCTAAATATTCGTTGAAACAAGACTGCTCTTGATTTAATTTAGATTTTGATTCCAGTGTCCATCAAGGGTAAACGTGAAATTAGGCGTCCCTGAGCTACATGATATGTGTTTACATATATATATATATGTGTGTGTGTGTGTGTGTGTGTGTGTATATATATATATGTACTATTTCTGTGATACGTGTGTGACTTTGAATATCAAATGCGTGCAAGCACAGCACAGCGACTAGACTGCCCAGAGCGAATTTCGCGAAATCATCGACACGTGAAGGCACCGTTGAATAAGGGCTGCCAATTATTATACACGTGAAATTCGATACACAACACTGGGGATATTTGGTGCGATGCATTCAGCATGTTCATTATCGAATAATAATCGTGACTTTGGAATCGATATCTATACTACATCCATTTTACTCTTTACATAAAGGAGTATACATATAGGGTAGTTTTATAGTTAAATTCGGAGATCCGTTAATTGGTAGTAAAACTCTGGTAGTATAAACATTCGGTACTATATTAATTTCAGTATTATATAATAATATTCCTTTACATACATAATTTTCGTTTATTGTTGGCAGAATGCATACATTGATAGTTCATTATCTGGACATAATATATGGATCCACATATTTATACATTTTATTGAAAAATCTTCATTTTACAATGTACATCCTCGTATTTGTACAAATATCACTTTCAATTTTGTAGAAAAATGAAAAAAGCATTGTTCTGTATTGCACAAGTGTAAAAAGTTTTGTGCAATAATAGCTCTTGTTTTAAGCGGAAATGTAAATTTTTTATTCAGTAACATTTATTTTTATCAACTCTCCAGCATTTATAGGAATTTTCCTTTTTTCTGTCATTTTTTAAGGTTTCTTCAGTCGCAGTTTAATACATTTTTCTACATTTCTTTTTTAACTTGTTAACTGAAAAGCATTTTCATTCAGAATCTGAAAAGGAATATTTTCGACATGATGCGCGTAAAGTTCAATTTTACGCATTGCTCTTTGTACGACTCAATACTGCAAAATTTCATTATGTTACAAAGCAATGCGTAAAATCGCATTTTATATACGGTGCAGTACAATATACTACATTTGTATTCAAAATACGTAAAATGAACCATGGTAGAAATTTCGCTTAACAATTCGAAAGTTTCTGGCTAATTTACTTATTCACTATCTAGTTTGTAGACGATAAAACTGGTCAGTTTCCTATTGGAAATGTAACATTTTCCTTTATATTAATTCGATACCTTTTTAGATAAACCTCATACGATTTACATGTACAATTTACATCCACTTTCTGTCTCATTGCTGCCTATATTCTGCCCAGTAATATTGCAATATTTTTATATACAGTTTTTCTGAATAAGGTTATGATACACCGTAGACCTATAATGATCTTCAATCACACTTAATACGTCGAGACACACACCAACGCTTTGTTCAGTATCATCGTATTATTTGCTCGTATTATCATTATCTATAGATACATTGTTATTGTCATTAAACCTTAATTTCGCATATATCATTTTTATCAGCATGTGGGTTTGTTCGTCGTCTTGTTCTTCATATGTGGCAGGATTGCTGAACTCAACCTCATCTTCTCCAAAAAGTCTAAGCAAATCTTGTGCTTTATTATATGTTTATTAAATTATAACAAATGTAGGTCAAATTGTCGTCCTATACAAATTTTGTACAAGCATTGGATAACAAAACAAATAAGGAAATGGTTTAAGAGGACATGTACAAAAATAAACTGCATATTTTTACTGGGTATGTATCAAATATTTGTCCATTTGATATTAATTTTATGGCATCGTTACTATAGATACGATGATTGTTTACAAATTTTGAATAATTTGACTCAACAGTTATTAGGCAAGATATTCAGGAAAATTGATGACCACTTTAAATTGAATTTTAATATCCAGTATTTCGATAATTTTGTAACAAAAAACTGGTCTATTTATTTTTGTCCAGTTATTGTTTGTTTATGGGCACCTTTATTGTCTACACTTTTAAACCAATAATTTTCGACAGCAACTAGCTTGTATCTAGTAAAATTGGACAGAATTTCTACAAAGAGAAAATTAGTAGTACAATATTTAACAAATTAGGTTATATAACAAATTGTTTTTTTTTTTTTTTTTTTTTTAATTCATAAGATAAACTGATTCTTAGCGACGACCCCACATTATATTCCCTTGTTTGCTGGCGAAATTCACTCGATTAAGTACAGCAAAACATTTTGCATTTGAACTTTACGCATTTTTATTTCATTTTTACTATACACTCTACTCCTTTCTGTCGTTCCTTTTGCCGTTAAGACTCAGGAACGATTCGAACGTGGCATTCTAGTATCAAGGAATGAAGCTGCGGCACGGCGTGTTGCTCGTCTTTCTTCATTCATAAAATGTAAACTACGTAATCTCTTCTCGTGCGCAAACGGCTTCGTCTCGCTGGAATTACCATGAGAACTCGGTTAATCAACTCAGTTTTTTTTCTTTTTTTTTTATACAAGAAGTACGCGGTTTTTCAGACTATATATATATAAAGCTATTATTCGAACGATTAATCGTGGGACCTTTCGAAAGGGCGCGGTTGACAGCGAAGAATGGAATAATTAAAGCACATTATTTTATACAATTACTTTAAAGGAATAATAATCACTGAAGTTTATCATGTCGTTAAAAGTGAGAAGACTGATATATTTAATCATCGACAATCGTCATTCATGCTCTTTAATTATTCTAATTTTAGTCATATTTTGAATAGTTTTCGCGTAAGATCAATTTTGACGTTATATATATATACGATATATAGCGATGCTTCCACAAATGTAATCACGCGGTGAAAACTAACAAGCAAAATGTGGCCCTGTAAAATTGAATCGTCATAACCGCATTCAGCGATCCATCAATTATTATCTCGTATCGCTCGACGCGTCGAGAGAAATATATGAATTTTGGCACGTGGTTCGAAAAATATTATGGAATATTGCCAGAGCTGTCTGCAATATTCTCCTCCTTCCCTCTCCCCCCCCCCCCCCCCCCCCCCCCCCCCCCCCCCCCCCCCCCCCCCCCCCCCCCCCCCCCCCCCGCCGCCCCCCCCCCACCCCCCCCCCCCCCCCCCCCCCCCCCCCCCCCCCCCCCCCCCCCCCCCCCCCCCCCCCCCCCCCCCCCCCATGCGTCAAATTTGTTTATTCCTGTTCCCAATTTGTATAATTGATGGAAAAACAGTATGTGTTATTATTCTCGATGCGTGCATTATAATATTGACGTAATTTTCATTAATTTTCCTAAATGTAGTCAAATTTTCTAATAGTACAGGAAAATCAGTTGATTAATATTCGTATTTATTAATACAGATGACAAACGTATATATATAATTGAAATTTATTGGATGAAATATTTGTTGAAATTTACGCATTAGTATATGCATCTGTATAGATATTCGCAAAGATCCGATCATACGACAAAGATGAGTCTCTCTCCCTTCTTTCGCCTATGCATGCCGATGAAGGGATTCTCATAAATATTGTATGGATACACGCGCTATTCACGCATCGGTCTATTTTCCCTTCCTGGAAAAACTGCGACGTCTTTGAAAAGGGAAAAAAGGCGAGCGAAGGCCCTGCACGCGAGGGAGACACTCGTTACATTCCAGACCAGACGGCGGCGAATTACAAGAGGGAACTATCGGTCGGTAGTCGGAACTTTGAAAGTTTTATGTGCACATGGCGGCTGTAGATATATAGACGCTAGCAAGTTTCTCTGTCCGTGCAACTTACCCTAAAATATTACATTCTCTTAAGTGGAGGGCGCACGAATCGCGAAGATTCGGCCTTATTTTGATTCGAGATGCACATCCCTGAATTATTTTACATATCCTACATACATCTCTAGACCATTATTACATCAGTTTTATGCATTATGTCGTCTATACGGAATCTTATTCCTCCTAAAATCTGTCATAGTCCGTTACGCATCGCAAACTAATAAAAATCGAACGCTTTGAAATTTTACTCACGAGAAAATGAAATTTTTCTTCTGACAATGAGTCAATTTTACTTACAAAGTTTCTCAGGCACGTATCAAAACTTTCTCCCATTTTCGTATGAAAATTGAAATGCTATTCCAGAACGATTTCCCAGGAAGAAGCGCGTAACTATTATATGAACTATTAAGCTATCTGATTTCAACTAAGTTCAGAAGTCAACAATTAAATTGCTAGTTGTAACCGTTATATAATGAACTTCTTAAGTATATTTGCTTTAACGGTAACTTTTCTATTGATAATGTTCAAATTTTGTAAATAAACGTCTTTTTTATTTTAAAAGCTCTTTAAGCTATTAATGTTACTGTCACGATTGATAAACAATGACTTTATCATTCATTTCCATATTGTAGGCTCTTAAATCTCCACATTGTTTTAAAGTGAAGTTTGTTGACTTTCTCAAGGTGGATATAAACTTAGAATGCAATTAGATTCAAAGTGTTCCCAGCAACTATGTAAGAAAAGTATCATTTTTGCGTTTATAACAACGAATAATGTTTATATATATATATACACGCAAATCACAATATCAATCATCAGATAAATAATGATACGCGTATAGAGCCCAATAAATTTTACGAATCAATGCACGATGTTTAAATCATCGCGTATCGATATCACGGGGTGAAAACATTTCCTCCGCATCATTAATCATCGTTGCATCGCAAACTTTGATCGTTAAAACCACATTGACAAAGGATATAGTGTTAAGTAATGACTCTCAATTGACCCCGAAATCAATAGTCCCTTCGGGAGCACGTGAAAGGAATTTTCTCCCCCTCCCCCCTCTATGTCTTTATTCCATCATACCTTTTTTTTGCGACGGAAATCTCCCGTCATGGTCGTCAAAGGCAATTAATTGTCGACTGATACCAAGGCTATATAGTCTATTTACGATGATCGATATTACAGATGAATTTTTTCAGTTTTTTTAAATTTATTTTTTAATTGATTGTGATGTAAAACCGATATTTAAATAAATAATAAAGTCAAAACGTTGGACATATGGATTTTATATCCTTAAAAATAAAAAACGAATCATAACATAAAATTTATTGAAATTTCCCATTAGTTGAAAAATCCTATTAGTATTTTGAATTGTGTAATCTTATTCTATACAGGGTGAGTCATTTTAATCGACGGATTCAATTATCTGTTAAAATACGCAAGCTACAAACATAAATTGTCGAGGAGAATATATGGGGTCATTTTTAATCTCTTCTAATAATTTTGATCTTCCGGTCGATTTTCAATATCATAAGAAGGTCAAGGTTATTTATTTTCAATTTTCGTAACTGAAACTTTATTATTAACATCGGGTTCGAAAATAACGAGACATTTTACGGAAATCATTTGCCGGGGCGTGACCTTCAGAAGGTAAAAATAACAATAACGTCGACCTTCAAATCACCTTCCAAAACCGACCTGAAGGTCAACATTATTAGGAGAGATAAATGACCAACAAATTTAACCTCGAAATTTTTGGCTTGACAATTTTTTGTTGTGCTTCCAGATTTTAGCAGATTTTTGTATCCATCGATTAAACTGGCTCACCCTGTATATTATAGGATTGTATAATCAAGCACGATATCGGTTTTACACAATCAATTAAAAAATAAATAACAAAACAGACTATACATGTATATCCTTGGTATCGGCAGACAATTAATTAATTATAATTAATAGAATAGCAAATTAATTAATTGGAAGAAGGGAGGATACATCGAAAACATTGGACTAATAAATTATGGAAACAAAAGAAGAAATAAAAAAGAAAATACAAAATACGAAAATATAATTTAGAAATGGTAAAATTACGTGATTCTCTTGAAATATGATACAATAATTTCAAAACTTTGCTATACATCCTTTAAAAATTACTCACAACTCGTTGTACACATAATTATGTATAAGTGCAGTTTACGGTATAACTGGTACTCACCCTGAAACAAAAATGTAAAAGTTTTCATTAGTAACAAAGTTGTATATACCTACTTAGTATTTAAAGTAATACTAATACAATACTTGTTCTTATCCTTTATATATTTCCGACTTAAAAATAGGAAATTAAAGAAACATACCAACGATTTTTTTACATCCGAATAATACTGAAGAATTTTGATTTAAAATATTTATGCATTTATGCATTTATGCTTGTGACACGTAATGATGGTTGAAATTGAAAAAAAGAAAACGAATGCGGAAGAGCCTAAGTAGTAAGGGCATATATATATGTATATGAAAGGTTACGTTAAAGAGGAAAAAGAAAATTTGCGTACGTCAGTAGGACTGTGACGTCGGACGGATGAAAAGGGTCTGAAATGTAACAATTAGTGACTGCAATAAAAGGTGATATGGATGGAAAGAAATAAGCTGCGGGTGAAGAAGTGAATTCGAAATAGACAGGATCGAGAGAAAAACGAATTGAAAATTCTAATTTAAAATATTTTCGTGTAATTCTTTCCTGTGCAAAATTCAAAAGTTTCTTCTTTAAAAAGTAATTTAATTCACTTATATTACTGCGCCCGGCGCCGGGCGGTTAAAGTATTGAATTTTCGGAGCGAATTATATACCATCACTTTGCAGTTTATTTACAGTATGCCAACCTATATTAAATTTTCGAGTACAAATATTGTTTTACAAATATAAAGATGTAATGAAAAAAACAAATGTGATAAAACTCTCGGTGGGACGTTATCGATATTAATATTGTTTTATATTGTAAACTAACCGAGGCTACTCTATTCCATATAAGAAATGAAAACGTTTATTTATATATAATTCTATTTGTATTCTATATTGCTGTTTGTTATTTTGGCAAAACTATCATGAACGTTAGTTGAACTAAAATACATTTTTACGTATGAATGTGGAAAATATATAATTATCTCAAAAAACACTAATACTGAAGTAACAAGGTAGATAGTAAATTGAGGACTATCCACTTTATTTTGATAAGTGCGTATTGATTGGCGAGACAGTCAGTTAATCCATTAAGTCCCAAAAAGGCAAAATTTGTATCTTACGTTTGAGCTCAGGAAACTTTGTGAAAAAGTAAGAAAATCTTTTGGAAAATACCCAACCCTACTAGTAAGAAAATCTTTTGGAAAATACCCAACCCTACTATTTTCGGGTGCGCTCTTCACGATAGAATTGTTTTAAAAATTTAAAAAATTTGATTTTCAATTGTTAATTAACAATTTAAAAAAAAATACGATTTAGGCCCGAAGGGCGAACGAAGCGATGCGAGCGAAGCGAGCCGGGGTCCAGGGGGCAGAGCCCCTTGTTGGGGTTGGCGGCCGAAGGCCGCAGGGGCGAAGCCCCTAGTTTTTTTTTTTTTTTTTGTTAATTAAGAATGGAAAATCAAATTTTTGAAATTTTTAAACCATTCTATCGTGAAGAGCGTACCCGAAAATAGTAGGGTTGGGTATTTTCCAAAAGATTTTCTTATTTTTTCACAAAGTTTGATGAGCTCAAACGTAAGATACAAATTTTGCCTTTTTGGGACTTAATGGGTTAATAAAAAAGGGTACTAATTAATGTATTGGCCAAAAAATTCAACCTTCAACAATTTATTATCTAAAAAATCATTATGTATTATCAAAAATTCTACACTTAAAAGATAACGATAATATAGGTACAATATATAATAATTAAAATAATAATTTTCTTTTTATATGAACCGTTAGTATTAATTTATTTAAAACTTTCTTGATGGACATTACAGTTCATTAAATTTATCTTATATATATATCTATATAAAGTATGACATAAATGTCAAACTTATCTTATTTTATTTATTTTTTATTTTCTATAATTTATTTTGACTCATACATGATGCCCCTGAGGACGACTTGCAAGAGGTCGAAACGTTGGGCTTGTAAGAAAAGTTTGACATTTATGTCATACTTTATATATATAAGATCAATTTAATGAACTGTAATGGTTATCAAGAAAGTTTGAAATAAACATATAATAATGTTTAAAAAATTATCGAAACAGTAAGAATTAAAAATGTTATCATTATTAGGAATTTTTTATATTAAATTTTCTAGACCGTATAAATTTCAAGTTAAGTTTAAGTGGGTCGTGGTAAAACGGTCACTATTACGAGAATGACAATAACATAATAATTTAATAAATAATAATTTTAACATAAAAACTATTACCCATCAATGCTATTCATTTTTATGTTGTGAATATATATATATATATATATATATATATATATATTGAATGCGATTCCTAAATTCTTTCTGGAGTGCTATACTTGCGTATAAGTTTCACTTATATTGATGTGGGTGGTATTCACAAGTAATTTTAAAATACGTTAATTTTAAAAATACTTTTATTGTAATTTATCTGAAATGGGAGGCAAAAAATAAATTTCTTCGTTATTAACATTACCGTCATTTTTGGTCTTTTCTGTTTTAAATTATTATTTATTAATTTATTATGTTATTGTCATTTTCGTATAGTGACCGTTTTCCACGAGTCGTTTGAATTTAATTTTTTGATACTACTGATAGTCTCTATTGATGAACGAAAGAAATCTTTGAAAATAGTCTCGATAGAATTTACTCCGAAAGAATGCGAAATTCTGCAAAACATTTTATCGCATCCTGTATGCATTTAATATCGAATGCAATTTACATCCAAGTGTCTGTCAATCCCACGGGGTTAGTGCTCCCCGCCCCATTGGTCAATCGATACGCGTATATATAATAAAGATCGTAGTGTCGGACGACCCACGCACGATCGACAAGAAAACGATATTACTTCAGTGAAATTGATAAAGGCGGTTTAATGAAAGCGGCCCCGAAGACCGCCGTTCGTAATCTAACAAAAAGCACTTCCGGGACTTTCCAACAATGTGCTCCACAGCATTGCGCCGGATCGTCCCACGTTCGTCGGCCCCGTTTGCAGTCTGTCTTACAGTTTCCCTCAATGAAATTAAGCGACGCCTCGCCCCGTCCAGACCCTTTACCTTCCCTAGTCCCTTACGCACATATATACGCGACCAGTCGTTTCGCAATTTTGGCATTTCTCGCTCGAGCAAAGCCAAATATAGTATACGTGTTGTTCTAATTCGAAATATCCTTACGGCGCGGAATGTGAAAAATTCAGTTAACGCTAACGAGGAGAATGTATACGCACTGCCATCCGGCCAAGAATAGTTAAATCTCGCGAGAATTCGCGCGATGCTTCTGAAGCGATTACAGACGAATAGTAGAAATATACGTAGAATAATGAAGAATTATATCAAGAATTGTATGCAAATAATGTTAGATGCGGAATTCAGGATGCTGCGAATATTGGAGAGGAATTCACTTTTCTCGCCTTACAAATCTTTCATCCGTTGATCAATACTTCATCGACATAACAATTTACAGGAATAAAAGAATATAAAAGGTTACATGACGCGATATTTCCAAAGTGATCGGACTTGCCTGTTATGAAAAAAACATGATTTGCAGAACGGACCACTCCTAACATTTTATGCTAATCAATATAATCTTTACATTTACCGATAAGATCTACCCTACCGCATTGTTTATCATTATTACGTTTCGTCACGATCAATTTAGAAAATTATCCAAAATATATACAGACCCGCGTTTCGCTCATCGTATTATATATTTTTTTTTTTTTTTTTTTATATATTTATATACGGGCATGACTGCCCTTTAATAATATAGTGCTATAAATATTGCAACAATAGGTGCGAGAGCTGCAGATCGACTTTAGATGGCGCCATACTTACATATTTTGTCGAGGATGTAGGAAACTG
>JAPYZR010010179.1:0-12708 GCA_030522945.1 Trichopria nigra
ACGTACGCAAAAGTTCAGCGAAATCGGTACTAAAATGACCGAGAATCCGCGAGGACAAATTTCGTTCTGTAATGTCGGTATTTAGCAGCCCCTTAAGGGGCTGCTAAAGCGATCAGAAAAAACACATTCGGGTTTTCCGAGATACCTGTCTTACCGACAATTTTGTCAAAATAACAGATGAATTACCGAAAATTTTATGCTTTTTTGTTTTTTTCCGTCTCTCCATGCGCACTCCACGTGTGATCACCTGTTTCACATATATATGAGAGGACGCATGCATGTGTGCACACGGATGCGGGCGATGCCGGGATCACATCTCACACACAACTAGAGGATACATTCGTGTCCTACTATCAAACCGAAATTTGTTCACGCGGATTCTCCGCTGATGGGGCATCTTTTTAATTTTGGCAAGTTGCGGGATATTCCTTGACATCGTAAAATAACTTTAAAATAAATTTAACATGCGATAAATGCCGGAAACTCTGTATATATTCTGCACGAAGTAAGCCCGTCCGCCTGAATGCCACGCCAAAACCGGATGACACTGCAATTTTTCTTTTGATGGGAATATGTGAAAAGAAGTACCACAGTCAATGTATTGAAATGTTCAAAATTATTTGTTAACTTAATTTCTGTTGTACATGTTTGTAGATGAACAATATAATAAGTAGCTGATTCTTGAAGCACTTTTCCTGTAGTACGACCCACAAATCTGATCATCAGCTATTGCCTATAATAGAATGCAGTTACTAATTGAAGGTCCCCAGTTGGCAAATAAGAAATTACTTGTCAGTGACAACCCGGCTTTGCCAGAACATTTACAATTAATACTTGCATTTGTATACCTTATTAGTATGAAATTTATTTCATGAGAAACTCCGTATATAGATCTGATGTCTGTAAACACAGAGCCATTATTTCGATTTTTTCTCACAGTTTCCATTAATCCCGCAACACATTATGAGGTTTGCGTTTAGTACTGTATAATACATTCGTGTGCCACAATTTGGGAAAAACTAATTAAAAATTACATAATGAAAGTTTTCCTACAGTAAAATATGGTATTTCTATTATATAAAAATTGTTTCTTTCTCGTTTAAAATTTTTACTGTTCCACTCATTTTTTTTCTCGGAAACTATTTCTATTACAAAAAAACACGTATCTTTTTTAACATTGTGTAAAAAATATCCCAGAATTTTTTTATTCCAAAACCATTTTGGTATATATGCGATTTCACGCCAAATTCCCACATGGTATCCCATACGCGAATTTCAATATAGGGATTTTGATATTACCTAAGTAATTGTGAATTTATGATATTAAGTTTAATCGAAATCAGTTCTCAAAATGGCCAGACTTTCAATAACACCACATAGGGCTTTGAATCGTATATATAGATATATCACGAGCATTAAATGAGCATTCGACTATGGCTCTGGCAAAATGATGATATAAGCTTTCGTTCATAGTTTTATAGAGTAAAGGCTTGAGATAAAATTGGCAGTAGGATCGTGTTTAAAAAAAAAAGAAGAAAAAACGGGAGTATTAAATCCGAGATTGGGTCGTCATTCATTTATCACTAATTGAGCTCCCAATTATCCATTGCTAAAAATGTTGATGATTTTCCATTGTTGGCTTTTTTTCTCACACGCATTGGCTTGTTAAAATAAGATTTATAATAAAAATTTACTGACCTCTTCTCGGCCCTATTGACGAGTAATGATAAAGTCATATAAACTTAGTAAGGATAAAGATATTCTACATTTATATTTTTATTTTGAAATTGTCCGAATAATTCCGCCGATAAGATAATTGATATTCTTTCCTTAGATCTAGTACAATTCACTATGTTACCTTGGTTTTATTCTCTATTCTGCAGCTTCGTTGTATTCAATAGATAAGCTATCGAAACCCAATTTAAAGATGCCTTGAATGATACAGCTTGATCTGCTAAGTCCAGACCTTTCATAGTTGATAACAAAAGATGATTATGGTATAAATACGAAGAGATCATTCATCTTATTCTTTTTTTTTTCATTTGTTCGAGACTTTAATCTTATTTTAAAAGGATATATTCATAGAGAACTAGCATGACAATAAATGATTCAATAAAACTTCTACACATTACTTTAAAAAAAAAACATCGTTATAACATTGATAATATAGGTTTTACTAATATTTATAAATATATTTGTAAAGAATATGACAGGATGATATTTTGGTAACTTTCAATAAAATACTTGTTGAAACTTTTTCACCATTTGAACAATTTTTTCGATATATCTTTTTAAAAGTTATCTATAAATATCACATAGAAGAATTTTAATCAAGTAGAAAATACTATTTGATAATAAAAGATATGCTCTAAAACAATTGAAACGTGTTGGTTATCTTTATTTGCAGGTAAGTTTTATAATTATAACATATTTATAATATTTCTTTAAGTGTTTCGAATATTCGCATCATGCGATAGAAAATATATATTGGAAAATTTCAATATATATTGACTAAAGAGTTATTAAATAATAATAAAAACGTTGTTTGCAATTATTATTACGTAAAAATTGTACGTAATAATAAACATTAAACAATATTTATGAACAATATTGTGATATTTTAGAAACATTTTGGAAATATTTTTAAATATATCTATTAGAAAATGCAATATTAAAAAAAAAAAATATTTTAATCGAATTTTAATATACATTTGTCATAGTTTAATAACTACAACGCTATATCAGAAAATATAAAATATTTGCTAATATCAACAACAAAAATTAATTTTCTGGATTGGGCATCGTCGATTTGTATATTCGTACATAAACCAATCGTAAAAATGTTCCAAATATTAATTAGTCAATTGCTTATCGCATGCCACTTGCCTGTGAGCTCGATCACTGCACTAGTAATAAGTGATTTCAGTGTTATAAATTCGTTTTCGATGAAATCATGTCAACGAGCAAGTATCAAGTGCAACTGTTTCCGAATTTTAAGGTGAGTTACAAAATTTGTAATTAATGAATATTTTGAAATATTCGATGTCGTCATAATTTATGGAATAAAATGACAAATTTCACTAACGTATTTATACATTCTCTTAAAATTATAAACTTGAACGAATTAAGCATTCGATAAATACGACTGAAATTAGTAATCAATAATATCATAAAAGAGCACCTATCACGCTTCACCGGTGAGGCGTTGTTATTTTTACATTTCTCTTAATTCTGATCTTTATATATATATATTTACCCAGACAGTACATGTACGTCCATTGCATACATCATATTAAGATCTTTTTCTTATTTCTTACGTGAAATGAAACAACTAATAATTTTTTTTTTTTTAATTTAAATTTAAATTTAATAATTTAAGTGCTTGTATATAGGAAAAAGACAAATTAAATAAGCAGGAATATTTAGGAAAGAATTGAAAAGTAATCAATTCAATAATAATCAGATTTCAAAAACTTTTTATTTTTATTGATAAGCGACGAAAATTTGAAGCAAAAATTATATACTTAAAGACTGTATTTTGCGATTTAACTTTTATTAATTAGTTATTATGTAGTTATATTAACTTATTATTATTTAGTTAAGAGGTTATAACGAAAAACAGCTTGTCTTGTCTAGAAAAAATTTTCATTTCGAATATAAAAGAATTGTCATCATTATATATTGATTAAGCTGTACTTAATTATTATTATTATTATTATTATTATTATTATTATTATTGTAATTATTATAATTATTGTTGTTTATATTGTTTATTATTATAATACAACCTTATAATGATTCAATTTTCATTTCTATAATGAAATATAACAGACGTCCAGTCGAATATTTATCGAATCTCACGTGGAAAATAGAATTAAACCATTAATTCCGCTTTTCACTTTCACCGACTTCTGCAATGCAATATCTTCCCATAGATATTGTCATTTGTCGAAGACAGTTAGCTCCATTTATAAGATCACAATGATATGATTCAATAAAGTTACGCGATTATTGCATATTGCAAGCAGATCTTAATTTTCCTACATATTAATTTTTGATTATCAATTGTTTATTATTCATTGTCTGCATATATTCAATTATCGGTGTATTTATAGTTCGAGTTATTTACCGTTTGAAATTGTACAAAAAATGCAATATTTATGGTTTTTGACGGGATTTCATTATCATTTTCAAAATACAGAAAATATGCAGATTAAAATTTATATCATCCGCGATGAAAAAATCTCTCTATGCTATATCATGAAAAGCAATGACGGTTCAAGTGATCAATAAATATAGAGCTAACAATGTATTTTTTCACAACTACTGCAAGGTCGTTCTTTTGGAGTTTGTATAGCTGAGACATCTTCTCTGACAACTTTTTAACCTTTGACACGATATCGTCATCTAAGTGGATGGTCGGAAATCGCGTTCCTTCCTGCTAAACACTGTTCATGTGTAATCGGACGATTAGACGCCTTCGACGGGGTGAAGGCGCGATAAAAATATCGGGAGACGACGACGAGGAACCTTTTACTACTTGGACTAGCGGCCAGTCTTTGAGCGATCTCGTATAGGAACGAGTCGCTTATTTTTTTCCGAGATGACGAGCTCGAGATAAGGACTGATAAATAAATCGGATACGGTTTTACTTACCCAAGCAGCTCGACGATCACCGGTAACCGACTTTATCGTTGGACTTCGACTTTTGTCGTGATTGAGATCGGTCCGAGTTCGCCTCGCATCGGAATAGAAAACATGATATAGTGCATCGATCGACATTGAAATAAGCCACACGAATTCTGGAAGAAGATTATTCGGATAACTATAGGTGCGTTTTTTTTTTCAATGATTGCAATTTATTCGTGTCATGTTTTGCGTTTGGAAATGAGTCGAGTCGCGCCAAGTTGCTAATCGCGCGGATCGAAATGACTGTTGTTTACGCTCACGTGTCGAGATTTTCTTACTTTAAGTGTGATAAAGTTGATAAACGCGTTCTTGACGGTTGATTGTGCGTTACAAATTGTAATGAGTTATCTAACCGAATTAACTGTAATAAAATTAATGTGACTCTCAATGCAATTCCCGTGAAGATCAACTGTGATTGTGTTTCTGATTTATTATTCATTACATGGGATTACACCGCGGTCTGTATACTTCTGTTTGAAATCGATTTGAATAATGAAAAGCGTCGAAAGCCCGCTGTGTTATTATTCTTTTGCTTTTGATTAATTAGCATTTTTTTTTCTTCAAAATAATATGAATTTGTATTCATTAATATCGCTTGAAATGACGTTCCTTCGAACGAAGTTTGACGATTGTACCAGGCAACGACGAGCAGAAGATTGAATTATTCGATAACCGGACGGTGAATTGTGAGTAACCTTCACGTGTTTTTTGGTCGATCAAAACGTTCAAAAACTTTGCTCTTATAATGTCAAATAAAACTCGCGTTTGCTGATAAAACAATGATGTTTATTTTGGTACATTAATCTAACTCAGTATGTTGGACATTATTAAGCATTAAAATTACTAGGTAGGCTGAACATTTTACTTCTTTACTATTTTTTAAAGCTCCTCAGTTTGTACCCAAGAAATCAAAAGTGGAAAACAAATTATTGTTCATCAATCTATATATTCATTCGTTAATAATTTATAAAATCTGAGCGCAATAGTTACTGCTTATTCTTCTATTCCCTCTATCTTTAAATTTTAATGTCATTAAATGATTAACAATTATTTACACTGAATAGGGCCATTTAATACTGCTTATTTGAAAGTCCAGAAAAAACTGTCCAGAAACTGCTCCCATTTGCTACCAGGACACCACAGCCAAATTAAGCATTTGAAATTTCATAAAAGGGAGCAATATGTTTTTTTTTTTTTTTTTTTTTTTTTTTTTTTTTTTTTTTTTTTTTTTTTTTTTTTTTTTTTTTTTTTTTATTTATACCCCGGTCACTATTTAACCCCAATGACAGTTGAATCTTTCATTTTGTAAGGCTATCTGAAAAGCCATCATATTTTTTGGATATCCTCGGTCTTCTGATTGATAATTTTCAAAATATCAAGTGTCTAAGAAATGATTTTAATTCATAATTGCAGTAAACGTTTAAGGTTATAATATCTTGTTTTTTTAAATATGTCCTACCTGCGTAATTTTCTTTCTTATATATGTATGGATTTCCACGTGGGAATGTTCAGTAGGGAGGCCCCACCACCACATCCAATATACAACGACTACACGATATTTAACGTAAATGATGTTAAGTGTTCTAATATATCATTTGCAAAAAAAAAAAAAAATAATAAATAAATAAATAAAAATAAAAATAAAAATAAAAATAAAAATAAAAACAAATAAATCAAAATTACAAATGAAATTTAACAGTATAATACTAGCGATTTGGTTGTTATTGAGTACGTTATTGAGTACGGTTAACCCGTTGAGGACAAAGAACACGGATTATTTTTTTTTTTCAATAAGCCTTATTATTATACTTAAAGAGTAAGCAAGTTTTCATCAAAAACACTGCTCCAAACAATTTTTTTTAATGCTCTTTCAGAATCGGAACTTAAAATTGAAAAATTATATAGTTTGACATTATATTTTTCGTTCTCATCATAAAAGTCAAAATTATCATTTTATATAAATGGTGATTTTTCATTTGAGCATTACGAAAAAATCTTGGTACGTGTCGACGCTTCGCTTAGATTCCTTCAAAAATTGCTGAACGTATAGCTGTACATATAAAGGTTTATTACGTTACTGAATTCAAATCTGGTATCAGAATTTCGATATTAAAAATAAAGGATCTAATATGGTAAATTTTTTGGAAATTTTTCAGAACTCGCTGCAATTATCCGCACATTTTTGGTAACGCTAAATCCAAATCGGCTATCAAAAATATAAAAATTCAAAATCAATATTCGGACCAAGATTCGAAATCAGAGAAATTATAGTTCGGTGCAATACTACATTACTATGTTTTTAGGGTCGCTCATTTTTAAATTAGGGTTGTCAGATTTTTAAAATAAATTTCCCACGTCCACATCGTTTTGTCTGGGTCATATGCTTAGAGTAGAACAAGAAAACCTGTTTGAAAAGTTTCATTTACTTAAGAATCGGAATATTCTAAGGTGATGATTTGATAGCAAATTTGGATTCAGCACCCAAAATTCTGTGTACAGACAATTTCATCGATTTCTGAATAGTTTTCAAAATTTTATATTCAACGACATCAATAACTTATGTACAGCCACTTTTTTACAAATTTTTGTTGGAATCTGAGTGAAGTGTCCTCACACCTATTAATTTTCTACAAAAGATATTTCAATTTTGAGCTCAGGTTCTGACAGAAGCATACCAACAATAGTAGAGATCATGGATTTAAAAAAAAAATGCCCACTTTGTAATTGTAATAAAGACGAAAATGACAAAAAATCGGAGTTCTACGTTATTAATGGGTTCGGATGCTTCAAACTTATTCAAACAATTCAGAAAACCGAATAAAAGTATTGATATTTCAATATGATTCCATCCCTTTTCGATTGCTGGGTCTCCTACGGACATCATATATTCCAAGATTTATACATTTATATTACAGATAAATATCAAATGAAAATACATCAAAAGCCACGAATAATATTTATAAAAGTATTTTAAATACATTTAAATCTAATCTCAATCCAAAATCAAGTTATTTCAATTATTCGTATAATAAATGTTGTCGGATTAAGAATAATTGAAATTCATTTAACTTTGTTTGGAAAGATTATTTTTAGATTCTAATTTATTTAAAAGCATTGAAGTTAATTTGTAAATATTTTTCGTGGACTTAAAAGCAGTGCAATATATTTAAATATAGATTTATTATAATAACTGACTTCGTTTTTTAACTTTGCCGACTTTGACTTGCTTAAAATACTTTTATCTTAAAAATCAAGTATGTCTCGTTTTTTTTTATTATAAATTGTATATGTATGCATACAAAGCTCGTCATAAACGTAAACATAAAAAAATGTTGTATTGTTAATCAATTGGTCATGACGACAACAGTTTCGGACTCCGGAGGACTTCCGGTGTGCTTGGAACCCATTGAGGCGACAATGAGGTCCAATAATCGGTGCGTCGCCAGTACTCTGCATAGTGTACAACACCGCAAGGTCCATTATCCGACGTCCGGATGCTCGTAACTAGCGCTTTGATAGTTATCCATCGGGTCTGCTTCTCGCACACGACAGACTTTTCGTTCGACCGTCACCAACGAATCGCACACGCGAGTCCGGACAATCTTAATTTCATTATGAACATAGAGACATTTGTCTATTTTCTTCCGTTTAAATTGGCCGCGATCGCGCACGCACGTACTGAATTCGATGCTGATCAAGAAAGAAGACGGAAAACAGATTGAATAATGGAAAACCTGCATTACGTAAGTCGCTTTGCAGATGTATTTCAATAAGACATTGCTCTTATTTTTTCGATGAGACCGTCGATGTCAATGGCTACTGCGCGAACACTTCAAGCATTGCTTTAACGATTAGCTTTTTCCCCATTTCGCGAAGTATTTACAAATGATTAAAGTCATTATGATAAAACTGTATAGACAGTTTATGCGATTATCATAATTCATTGCATTTTTTACCATCATATTCTTTTCTTTAAATAATCAGAAAACAAATTCTGATTTAAATGTCAAATATTTATTTTGGTCATTGGAAAAGTCGATTCATTATATTGGCAAATACCCAATATGTATAAATAGAAATCTAACACAAATATCCAAAAATTCATTTCCATTTGAGAAATTCAATATTAGCATATTACATTTAGTGTAGTCATTTCATTTGGAATAATGTTAATATCGTAAAATGGTACAGTGTATTTAAAAGTCTTTTTGCTTTTAATAATATTAAAGTCATATATTTAATATTATTACATGTATAACTGTACATGACGGCAGAATAAATTTTATCATGGAGACTTTGCGCTTGTTTGTCCTTATTCCATTTTCATTAAACCCAGATAACGCCTTAATGTGCATTTCTTGAGATGATATTTCCTATACCAACAATGAGTCGAAGAAGTCAAGTTTTAAGGGGAGTAGTAGACACGCGTATGTCTACCTTGTCTATACTTCTCATGACGCGACAACTTTATAATTCTGATAAATTTAATTAATGCAATATTTATATGTTAGATCAATAAATTTAAGTTAATCTTGACATATTCCTACGTGACGTAGTAATTAAATATTTTGGTAGCTGGTGAAACACAACAAAACTTCTCTTATATATTTCAGTTAAAAATTCTAGGCTACGAGGTGTGAAATGTAGGAATTTAGTGTAAACACTAAACAGTGTGTAGTATATTTAAAATCATAACGATGTCAGCAGATCCAAAAAATGGACTTTACATGAGAATAACAAAAGCAGATTAGCTTAGTTGTAGGCTAAACAGTATGAAAGAAATTTAGTTATATTTTAAGACATTCGGATTTGTAATGTTTTACTTGTCAAGTAAACAAACCTGCCAATTTGAAGATGTATCTCACTGAAGAAGCAACGTTATTAAGTTGTACAAAATTATTCAGCATATTGATTAAACATATTCTTTTTAATGTTATTACCAGTTTCATTATTCTATACAGTTTTAGAGGGGTCGTCACTATACATTCTGTCATAAGCCAAAATCAAGTGTCGCTCGAGTTGTTCTGTACACAGTATGTATAGCATTATTGAATGCAAACCTTTTAAAGTCAGAATTAGAGGGTAGCCAACGAACGTATGGTAATAACGAAGAATTTGCAATTTTAATTCAGTATAGATATAAGTAAGATCGTTAGTGGTATAATCCATAAAATCTTCCATGGAATCGTGTACAGTCCACACCTAATAAGTTATCATTGAACCGATTCGAAGTGTGAATGATAAAATATAGCGGTAGTGTGATGCGCGTGACACACGCCCATGTGTATGTGAGAGTGCATTCGCTTTGTGTGCCGATGTAAAAATATCATATAAATATATCCTCTAAAACGTTCAGGTTGTTTCTTTTAGTATTATAAATATTTGGATACCTTTGATGCGATAAGGCGTTATCAAAATTGCAATGTGCAGAAAATAAAAAAATACATAAGAAATGATATAAATCGTCCTAACTAGGAAATCCATGTTGGATAGTGTAATTGGTTTCGAATTAGCCATGTGTACATCAACATGGATTAGCCAGTGTCCGGAAACAGTATGGTCCACACACACTTTTTTAGATATTTTGTAGTTTTCTTTCTTAATTCGGTAGGCCTATTTTTTGTCACTTATTATGAGAAATTCAATATTAACATATTACATTTAGTGTAGTCATTTCATTTGGAATAATGATAATATCGTAAAATGGAGACTTTGCGCTTGTTTGTCCTTATTCCATTTTCATTAAACCCAGATAACACTTTAATGTGCATTTCTTGAGATGATATTTCCTATACCAACAATGAGTCGAAGAAGTTAAAAGTTTTAAGGGGAGTAGTGCACACGAGTATGTCTATCTTGTCAATACTCCTCATGACGCGACAACTTTACAATTCTGATAAATTTAATTTAACATTTATTAATAAATTTTTTGTATTTCGCTTGATCTGTTTCGTTGCGATAAGTGTTATGAATTATATCTATAAGCTTCGCAATGATTACGATCTTGGCAATTTTCGATTCTACCCCTCGGGATACTGAAAACAGTGATGATTATCAGGGGCCTGGGCCCCACCACCCCCCGACCACAATCTGGAAACTAACCTAACCTAACTGTCACAACCCGCGTAAAACGCATAAACAAGTTCGCATCGTGTAGTTTTATTATCTTCAAAGTAGTCACTTTACATATAGAAGTTTGGGGACCGTCCCCAAAGTTAACAAATGTCCCCAAATCTGCCACTTTATACTAGAAAGTGTCCTCAAAGTAGGTGATCCACAAAATTATACGTATATATATATATATGTATACAAGTAGAATCGTGTTTATTTTTATGAATTCTTCTTTTTTATGTTGCAATGTTTGCAAATTGTGTAAATTTTTCACAATTTTGCAAAAAGCAAAAAAGAAATTGAATTCAAAAAATTGACAAAATAAGCTATTCTCAAAACTTATTTATTGTTACTTATGCCTGAATTTCTTCTTGCATGTAATCTTTCTCATGTTGACCCTTTTCTTACATTTCCAATTTGATCAAGTGATCAGGGTGTGTATGATAGCCTATATTTTCTTACAGTGGTATGCAATTCAGTTTTTGAAATCCATGATTCAGATTTTATTTGCGAAATGAGTCGTATTAATATTTCAGGAATTATTTAAGAAACATATACGGATTTTCACTAAAATCAACCCAAAACGTAATTAAGTCTAGTTATTATTTGTTATATGGTTGAGAAACACAACATGCGATTCGCTATGTCCAAGTTTTTATATTGTGTTTAAACAGACAACACAAAATATCGGTTTTGGCCATATATCTGCGCAGTTATTACTTGAACAAATTAAATTTCATGAGATCTACATAGATCTTCGTTTCAGTTCGCAGGATTTTATAACACGTTTAATTACGTTACAGTAAAATTTAATAGAAAAAATCAATGTATTAGTTAGACAGGTATTTTCTCGACTACATCAAGAAAAAAAACGTATATATGTATACATAAACTTAACTTCCCTAGTAAACTGTTGATTGCTAACAACGATCCACTTTGACTTAAACTGTCCATTTGACCGTATACTGCGCATTCATCGACCCCGCTCTGCAGTTACGTGGATTATGGTCCTAGTCACAGGCGTAGTATAAGCGGTTATTAACCTCGTATTCACCAATTTCGCTTCGTGAATCGTTGTGATCGAAAGCATTTATTATCTAATTAGCTTTGAGGGTACAGCAATCTCAGTCTACCATGAATACACAGTACAGACTTACGGAGAATGGAAAGCAACGCTTACGTAAATCGACATTTCTCGTGAAGAATCACACAAATATAATGCGAAGAATGCAATACTTGTATGCATACATATATATGTGAATACAATACAAAATATATATGAAAAACAGTTTTACATAGGACATATTTACTTGTGATGTTATATGTGGTAAGACTGAAAGATGCATTTAACAACTTTTCATGGTTGATATTGTCTTGATTATTGTGGAATGAATTATTCCATGGAGGGCTGATTTCTATATATATCGCGTGTTCATCCATCTTGTATAATCATGTCAATTGACGATATATACACGATATAATCAATTGAAATATGTGACACCCTAGTGGCAAATGAGCCCAGTTTTTGTCTAGTTTCTGTCCAGTTTGCTTTTTTCCCATGTTAAATGTATATAGGGATAACTGGTCATTGTAACATAAAACTGGACAGATTTCTAACCAGATTTCTAACCAGGGCAGATGGAAAAATATATAGAATTAAATTACAGGTTTGCCAAAAATAATACGCCACGATACACGTAACAATATTATTTTATTTTATTTATTTTATTTACAAAAATACTCGGGACATGCCCTTTAAAGATTAATTACATAAAACAGAAAAAAAGAAAAATACAATAAAAAGTAAATATACATACAATACATAAAAAGAAAGATAACTTAACTATCATACAAAAATGAAGAAGTTACAACCGTACGCATAACATAGTTTTTATAAACGCCAAAAGA
>JAPYZR010010181.1:0-17499 GCA_030522945.1 Trichopria nigra
GTCATCAACATTGTGTATTTTCAGTCGTTTTAATGCATTTTAATTCATGTTAATTCGTTTGAATTCGTATTTTTAACTTTCAATACGTTTCCGTTTACAGGGACGTATTCAGTATTTGTTCCGTCAATTCGTTTTCTGAACTTTTAATCCGTTTTCGTTTACTGGGATTTACAGTTCCAATTATATTTCAAGACCGTAACATTCGAAATGTTGTTATGATCGTAGTTGTATATATCTGGAATGTTATTTGGAACCAGAAATGTCCCCGGACATTTACATAATATGTGCGTGGCTGCGGTATATCAGTAATCGGAAATGCATTGAAAGGTCAAAAAACGAATTAAAATGGATTCAAGTGGATTGAAATTTTTTTCTTTTTCTATCCATTTTAATGCACTTGAATCCATTTTAATTCGTTTTTTGACCTTTCAAAAGAATGTATCGGGAATAATACCAGAACTATTAACAGAACGTTTCAGGAACTCTCGAAATGCGAATAAATTGATTCTTTGTATTGATATAATTGTAATTTTAATTTTTTATATATAATTGAAAAAAAAACTTTTTTAACGGGATAAAAATATATACGTTTATATCAATATAACATAAAATAAATATTTTGGGTTTAATTACTGCTGATGTGTTTTGACTAAACGGACAGAAATCCATTTCTATAAGTAGGGGAGCGACAAAGTGGTGCCATAAATTTCGAAGATTTTAACCATAACAATTCAAATGTGTATAACACATAATATTATATGTACCTGCTACACAACATTTGAAATGACGTCGTATGAGAAATTGCAACGTTCCTGGATTATGAATGGAACAATAATTGCTGCCTGGCGGATGATACACTAAAATGACAATTGAGCACTCGAAGAAAAATGTTTTTTAAATGCAAATTTACGTATACTTTCGCTTCGACAAAATTAAAAAATACAAATAAATAGTTGATTTGTCGTAGTTTAACATTTATGACACTAACGATCAGTTTGTAGGTATATACTTCATAACTAAGTGTTCAATGGTAAATATGACATGTCGTTCCAGTAAAGTAGAGTTATTTTAAAATTAATTAATCAATGTTTTTTATCCTACATTGTTTCTAGAAATTAAAAAAAAAATTATGAACAATCTTATATAAAATTAATAATTACTACCTTCGATCTCCTCCTACAGTTCGCTCGATACACTGCTTGAATGAGATTCATAATCGCAAGAAGAGTTATCCCTTATACATAGCTTAAAAATGGTACATGTTTACATTGGGCCCGTTTGAACTTGAAGGCCGGCGTTGAAACATCGTGCTAATTACGTGATAAATTCTTATTAATTACAAGAATTTCGATAGTAGGCATTGACCCAATTAGTAAAAAGCCCAATTAATTTATTACAGTTTAAAAGCGCATGAATCATTGATATATAAAAGACAATAGCTGCGCACACTATGAAATTAATCTTAATATTCCTGCTCATTTAAACCGAAACTAAAATGGTCATAAAATTCGATAAAATTTTGAAGGCTGTGTTAATAGTATTGGGTATTGTAATTTCCAAAGTGGGGGATTTTTTCAATTTTCCATTTCCAAACGTTAAATACTAAAATCTTTATAAACATATTAATCATACTAAAAGTAAAACTTATATACCACATTATTAAATAGAAAATTAAAAATAATTTAACTTATGAATTCGAAACTGAATTGGATAAACTCTTTTTAAATTAACAAACAAAAAGTTGACAAAACATAGAGTACAGCGTGATTGTAAATCTCCGCGAATATTCATTTTTTATCGTTGTATCAAATCGCTAAAGAAATAATGTATAACCAATCTAACCACATGTAGATATATATAAAAGTTTATAGAAATCTTGAAAAATACCCCTCATAACCGCGATATGGAAGTTGCCTTGCAGTCGTCTCCCTTGCAGTCAGGCGAATTAATTGGATTGCAAAACTATCATTACTTGGCTACTTATGTATAAACTTATCGAACATTGTGTTTCTATAATGTGAGTTTTTTTTTTAAATTAACCTATATTTCTAATAATATTGTAAAGTACCTTTCGCCAAATTAATTATGGTCATAAAACTAATCAAAAGTTGTTTTTTTTTTACCTATCATTCACAAATAATTGTGAAAATTTATAACACCTTGATATGTTTACGTTATCTACCAAAGGACAAATTGTCCGATCGAATACGACATTAACGAACATGATATGGGCTAATGACAGAACTTTTAACTCTGCTATTTTCACGTCATTATGCTTAATAATTCAGTTCCTTAAAAAAACTGTTGACCTAAATTTCTTAAAGATGTTATAAATATATATCATAATGGATTTAATTACTGTAATCCACTTATCGTATATGATACTAGAAATGAAGGAAATCTTAGAATTTTATTACGAAATAATGCGGTGATATTATATTTTATTTCCATGTGTCAGACTTTAGTAGTACGGCCGCGATGGCTATACAGAAGTGTTTTTTCACGTTTCAGCTGTGATAATGTGTTGAATTTGTTTGTATTTTTGAAAAGTTCGAATTCCCATATTGTGTATATATTATCAAAAGTTATATACGGAAAAATAATGTTGTAACATGGTAAAACTACCCTCTGAAAATTCCCGTATGGAATCCTCTATGTGGGAATTTGACGTGAAATCCCACAAACGAATATATATTGTTTTTTGAAATCAAACAAATTCTAGGATATTTTTTAGATAATTTTAAACAAGAAAGAAACATATTTAAAATTGTCTTTATTTTGTTCATTCCAAAACACAACATTTTCGTATATATGGGTTTCACGTAAAATTCTCACATGGGATCCCATATGAGAATTTTCAACAGGGTAAGTTTAGCCCCCTTACAGCCAATGGCTTTACACCCTGCAATGAAGTTGTAAAGTGTAACGAAGTCATATAAAATAGTACATTTTGCTTTTGGAATGTCATCGCAGTGTTGATTCGCGAGGGCTAGCTCTATAATGCTCGCAATATGGTGTTTTAATATATGATTTTTCTTAAATTATATGTCATTTTATTGATACAATGAATTATCGCTTTATTTCCTTATGTAAAAATAATCAAACGTATGAACTTAATTTTTTATACTTTATAAATATACGCGTAAATATACGCGTCCCAGTAAACGACGACGTATATTGAAGTGCAAGAAATGGGATTAAGAATGATAAAGAAGTATTCATTTCAACCCAAAATTAATGCTTGTCTACAAATCTCAATCCTTTCTTGAATACTTCTGAATACTTTATCGTTTACTGGGGAATAACCCGCAGTAAAACTAAAAAAGATTGAAAGTTGGAAACATATGGATTACAAAGAACTAAAAATGATATTTTTTGTCTTCCCAGCCCCCCAGTAAACGATAATGGATTGAAAGTTCAAAACATTGGATTAAAAAGGATTCAGAATTATTCAAAAGGATTCATTTTACGTGTAATTCCCTGATCTTTTAATTGAAAATCTTAGCTTTCAATCCTTCTTCGTTTACTGGTAGCAGACAAAAAGGAATCATTCAAGACGAATTAGGACTATATATAACTATAAATACAATCTTTTCATAAACATTTTAAATCTTAATTTGATAAATGATCAATAATAATTGTAACAGCTGTGTAGGGCAATCTAACTGACGAAAATACGTCTAATATAAAACAACTTCAGCGTTCAACCTACCAAAACCTGCTGCGATATATTGCATTAAACTCGGAGAAACGCGAGAATTCACATCAATGTGATCCAACAGTTCTTCTGTAATATCTTTATTGTCAGTGAGTACTGCACGATGCAGTGACGTAATTAATGAACAAATGCAACAATCTCTTTTGGACCAAACATCACAAAACTTATGCATCAACTGGCGATGAAACATATATGTGGAATCATTCATATCCCAGTAAACGAAAAGGGATTGAAGTTTAAATAATGGGATTGAATGGGATTAAAACCGTTAGAAAACTTACGTGATTGGATTATATCAACCAATCATTTGGCGATTTTGAATATCGCTTCTTTCCTTTCGAAGTTATATTTTACAATAGAGAGAAAACATATCACCAATCAGAGCATAAATCTATGTGAAATTTAAAAAAGCTTTTTCGTGATTGGTGATATACTACGCCATCATCGTGTTTCTGCAAAGTATGGTCCATGTGAATGCAGGGTTTTGAATTTCGCGGTATGATGGTGTGAAGTGCATACAAATTAATAATAAAAAATAGGTTTATCCTATATAACGGTAACTGTATACGTTTGAGAAGGTTGAACAACACACACGTCGATATTTTGCCAAAATACCACGCACAACATTTATCAGAAGTGTGATAAATATATGACACGTTAAAAGTGAATCATCATTTCTATCATTGTTGTCGAATTTACTTACGTTTAATATAATATCATCTTCATTTTCGATAATTGTATTAATATAATGTATGAAATACTCATTCCGAAACCTTTTCGTATTTAATTCGGTTTCCGGATAGATACATCACGCACATGCGTACGCCTACATTCACCGCAACGACCGCAACATTGTTTCTTTATGCAAGCTGCCTCTGATTGGTCGAATCCTTTACACCGGGAATGCGATTCGCAAGACGCGCCTCGTCTACTGAATGCGCCCTTAATATAGAGAGATATATAGGGATATAGGTATATAGTCGTTAGTCGCGTAGGCTGTGGGATACGTATTAAATGTCACCAATGTCTCATACACAAACGCAATTGCCAATTACAAAATATACACAATAAATCTTTCAAATACGAAAGAAATGATTTCTACGGCAGTGATAACATAAAGTTTTTTTAAAATGTATGTAGGCAGTGTAATTTTTCTATTAGTACTTCAAGTACTGAGTGTTTTTTCATTGGAGGTTAGTAATAAATGATTATATTGTTACATTTAGATTAGACTAAAGTTTCATGAATATAATAACAAACAAATTTTGTTATTTCTATAAATTTAGAAAATTAATTCATGTAAAGTTTAATATAAATAATTGTAAAATTTCAGATTCCCGATAAATTTGCCAAAACTGGACACTCGAATAATTGGGCAGTATTAGTAGATACGTCTAGATTTTGGTTTAACTATCGTCATGTTGCAAATGTCTTGTCGATATATCGCAGTGTTAAACGATTGGGAATACCTGATTCTCAGATTATCCTTATGATCGCGGATGATATGGCTTGTAATCCGAGAAATCCTAGACCAGCTACTGTATTTAACAACATTAAGCAACATATAAATGTCTACGGAGATGATGTGGAAGTGGATTACAGGGGTTATGAAGTCACAGTTGAAAACTTTGTTCGTCTCTTAACTGGACGTCTCCCGCCAGAGACTCCGAGATCGAAAAAACTTTTGACCGATGAAGGGTCCAATATTTTGATCTACCTCACAGGCCATGGTGGCAATGGCTTCCTCAAGTTTCAAGACTCTGAAGAAATTACTAGTCAAGAGCTCAGTGATGCACTTGAGCAAATGTGGCAAAAGAGACGTTACCATGAAATATTATTTATTGTTGATACCTGTCAAGCTAGCTCAATGTATGAAAAATTTTATTCCCCTAACATTTTAGCAGTCGCTTCAAGTTTAGTTGGCGAAGATTCTCTCTCTGTAAGTAATAGCTGGTATACAAATGGTTTTCCTTTATCTAAATTTTTCAATAATTGTTTTTGCAGCATCATGTTGATCCAGCAATTGGAGTTTATATTATTGATCGATATACATATTATGCATTAGATTTCCTAGAAAGGGTTGAACCTTCGAGTACCAAAACTCTCAATGAGTTTGTAAGTATAAAATATTTACTTTTTGAAAGTGTAAAGCATTTTACTTTTATAACAGTATGATTAAATTTTGGGCATAATTTTTTATTTTAGCTTAAAGTCTGTCCAAAACACTATTGTTTATCTACAGTTGGTGTAAGAACAGATTTGTTTAGGAGAGACACGAAGACTGTTCCGGTGACTGATTTCTTTGGCTCACTCCGACCTGTCGAGTTAACTACTAGTATTATTAATGTTCTCTCGATAGAAACTAATACTACAACTTCCAAAGAAACAAAGTATAAGTACTTCCCACGATTTCCAGATATTTCCAAGTACAGTTAACTTAAAGTTATTTTAAAATAATCCGATATTAATTGTATTTTATATATTAAAATATTGTTTCAATTTTGGATAAACTTTCCTAAATAGTTTATAATTTGACAAATATGTAATTTGTAGATTTTAAATTTGAAAACAGGTACCAAATATTCCTTCTTTATTTTATGCTAAAGTATTTATTTATAATGTAACATTAGTATATGTTACAAAAATAACAGAAAATAGTTATATAGTACTTACAATTATTAATTGTAATTAATAATTAATTGTAATTAATAATTGTTGTGACGTCCTATTGTAAAATATAAAAATGCTTTCCAATTTTGTTATTTGAGTGATAATTAAAGAAAAAACGCAATATTTAATATGACTTTTTTCATTTAAAAACGATACCAAACAGTAAAAAGGTATAAAAGAATATAAATCTTAAACTCTAATTCTATTAGTGTTACTAATGGCATTCAGGAACATTATGCGGCCAATTACAAGTGAGATTGGTCAAGTCAAAAAATAGATTCGCAGGACAATTAAACTTATGCGTTCGGTATCCGTTGCCGGAAGCTTCGCAGTTGTAAAAAATGGAACAATCATGAGGGTCACGAGTGTAACCAGGATGTTTACAAACATCATAAACCGGGCGACTTGGAGTTATGGTATTTGAGAGAGGTTTAGGTTTAGAATTAGTCTGTAAACATTCAGGAACGTTGTAAGGCCAATTGCAGACACTGCTCTTTTCATCGAAGAATAGAGTACCTGGACAATTATACTTAAATTTATCATATCTATTTCCTGACTTTTTGCAATAGTAGAAAATGGAGCAGTCATGAGGATCACGTATGTAACCTTCTCGATAACAAGTTTGGTCTTTTTGCGTATGCCCAGGATTATTCTGATTCCACGGACTGTAATTAGGTCTAGATTCAGGATTTACTTGTCCAGGGAAGACTTGATTAGGACGAGTTTGGCCGGGATAAGATTGACCAGGTTGAGTATGACCAGGAGAAGATTGGCCAGGTTGAGTTTGACAAGGATGACTCTGATCAGGGTATGATTCACCAGGCTGAGTTTGCCCAGGATAAGATTGGCCATGTTGAATTTGACAAAGATGAATCTGATCAGGGTAAGATTGACCAGGTTGAGTGTGACCATACTGATTTGGCCCAGGATAAGATTGACCAGGTTGAGTCTGACCAGGGTAAAATTGGCCAGGTTGAATTTCATAAGGATGACTCTGATCAGGGTAAAATTGACCAGGTTGAGTTTGACTAGGATGGTTATTAGTATCATGTACAGGACTAACTCCAGAATCAAATTTTCCAGGTTTAACGGTTATTTGCGGATGCTTTGTAGGTTTGCCAGGGTGAGTTCCTGAATTGCCAGGGACCAAACCAAACCCTGGTTTTGCGTTATTAACTGTCGGCTTATTATAGTTATTATTATTTGAAATTGTGGACGTGCCAGTTTTGCCCTGATTTCCATCTACTGTAACGTAAATTGTTCCCGATCCGAATTGTTCATCAGGAATTTCAATTTCTTGGTCCTCGTCGATTTCCGTAAGCTGAGGTCGTTGCGGCGGAATGGGTGTAGGCTTACGATTTTCATTTGGTAAATGTACAATTCCCGCGCCATGATGATCGTCAATTCCAGGAATTCCGCTTTCAGAAGCCGAGGATGATATCACACTTATATCAGGCGTGTGCTCGTATTTTGGTATTTTATTGTCGTAACTATTGTTTTCATCAATTTCTGGTTTTTCATTGATTCCAGGAACATTTACGTCGTTACTTGCTCCCTTTTGTTTGCCCTCGAATTCTAAAGAACACCCTGAAGAAACATCTTGCTTAGTAGTGGTTTCGTTGTCACTGTCAACATTTCCATCGTTTCTTGGACGTTGATTTTGTTTCCCAGAAAAATTAGGATTAGGTTTTTGTTTTCCATTAAATTCAGAAGTTTTATGATCAAATCGGTCACCGATACTTTTGTCATCTTGGTTTCCTTGGAACTGAGGTTTTTCGTCTCTAATGTTTCCACGACATTCATCGTGCAACGGTGAACTATTTGATGGAGAGTCTCCAACGGAAGTTTGGTCTTTTCCCGGTTGTTTCGGCAAATGGAAGACTTCATTCAATGCACGAAGAAGGGAGTATTTGGGTCCACAAATTCCGCGAAAATCATCGCTGTCGATAGTCCACACTCCAGCACCGCCCAAATTGTGATCTTGGATGTACCGTGCTTTTTCTTTCACGGATCTAAAGATTAAATAGTGAGATGTATTAATAACTTTGAATTAAATTATTCTGAATTTGTTTAATACAGTAATAATAAAACCGTCAATAAACTTAATAAAGGAAAACGATAACTACACAATTAAGACTTTATCATTGTTACATAATCTAAACATTAAAGTTAATTGAACCAGCTTTAATTCATCGCAAAACTAACTATCATCGTTAACTTACTCGACATTTTCGTAACTGATCCACTGTTGACCATGTACCGCATATGGTACTCGTTGTTCATTATCGAAGAACACATTCCACTTATTCAAAAGTTGCAATTCACAAATCTCGTTGAAACCTAATGTTCCTGAAACACCGCTGTATTGTCCGGCAATTCCGACTCTAGAAGCCGGTGCACCAATGACGTTCTCGATTTTATTGTCAAGCGTGAAGGAATTGCCGAAAAACGGAATTCCCAAGACGAGCTTTTCAGGGGGAGCCCCAGCGGCGATCCAATAGTTGACTGAGGCGTTCTAAACAGTAAAAAAAAAAGTAGTTATAGAAAAAACAATGTTAACAAAAACATACTGTCGGATAAAATATACATATTTTTCACTTATTTAGAAAGTGATTAATTAATTATTCTAAATATAACTCACGACGTTCAGTTGTCTGTCAAAGCCAGTCTCCCAAGATCCAGCGTACAATGGCGCATGTGCTCCTGTCTTTTTGTCCCAACATCCCCGATAGTTGTACGCCTGAAGGTTGATAAAATGAGGATACTTGGACATGGCCGCAATGTTGTAAGAAGTGCTCGCCAAAATTTCGGAAGCTGGAACCGAAACGCTGAGAATGAGATTTTCGGAGTCGAATCGCTTCCTAAGATCCTGCAGAAAACGAACGAAATTCTCCATGTCCTGCTGCTGGCCGTCTCTCTGAGCTGAGAGTCTCCAGACCAGGTCAAGTCCATGAAAGTTGTAATTGTGCTTGCAGAATTTCACAATGTTCTCCACGAGGTTGAAAGAAAGTTCTGGATCACTAACGATTTTGGACAATTTTTCCGATCCTTGATTCCATCCGTCTAAAGAAACGAGAACTTTCAGTGCATTATTCTGCAAGCGTAACCTCGCCACCTGGTATGAAGTGTCATTGGTTGAATTGGTCGCTGGGTCCAAAACGTCACCATGGTCGGTTAATCCGATGTGTGTGTAAATCAAGTGAGTGCAGAGATGAGGGTCGACTCGGGATATTTCAAATTTGCCCAGGAGTGGTCGATGGAGAGCCGAATTGTTCAGATAACAGACTACCTTTTCTACAATTAAATTATTGATAATTAATCATATAATTATAATCTATTTTATGATTGTCATTATTATCACTGTAATATGGATCTTTGCAAGAAATTACATAATGGCGGTATATCAACTACTTATATAGTAATGACACTTATTGTATACTTGGAAAATTGTAGTAGATCAATTGCGGCGCGATGGTTGTGCGAACTAAGGCATCAGTCTTATTTCGCTCAACTTGACCGTCGCGAAGGTCCCGGGTTCGATTCCCGTCACAATAATTGTTGACTTTACGAAAACAGTACGACCGGTTGCATGTCACCCAGGCGCTCAACCACGCTTGGCTCTGAATACTAACCGGCGTGACTGAGAAGTATTGGTCAGCAATTGTATATGACAGACATCGCTCTGGGATCGGCTGTATACTCGGCATAGGTTTCCTGCAGTTTCCCTAGGCCATTGCACACACGAATGTGGGTACAGAGGGGGTGAAGTCGACTGCAGACGCAAATGATGGGGGGACTGGCTTCGGATGCTTCAAAAAAAAAGTCCAGAGTTGAAAGTAATCGCCTAGTTAAAAAATGCCGTGTTTGCAGCATCCAGGAGTCGACCCGCAATCAGACGGAAGTGTCATAAAAGCGGGGGCAAAGGGGAAAATATATATATATATATGTATGTTTGTATTTGTCTTTTAAATAACTATATAGCTATTTTTATTATTATAATTATTTGAAATAATTATTTGAAATAATTTTAGCCATAAGGTTGTTTTAAACAACATTAAAGAACCCATAAGAAAAATAAGTGGAATAGTTAATAAAAGTTATTAATTAAATTTTATTTTGCATTCTCAAAAGTTTATTAAGAAGAATAATCCTTCTTATCATTAATAATAGTATTCATTGGGGATATAAATGAAATTGTCAAAAGTGTTTCTATAAATGTTTTTCTTTCTATAAATATATGTATATAACTATATCTTTGGAACATTTTGGGGACTGTCCCGAAAAACGTTTCGAAGCAACAGGGAATCCCCTATACTATCTTCGCCCCCGAGGGGGGCGCGTGGGGGAGGGTGCGTGGCGGGGGGGCTGCGCCCCCCGGACCCCCCGCTTAAAACTAGCCTAACCTAACTGTCACAACCTGCCTAAAACTCGGTTTTTTATTCCGCATCGTGTAAAGATATAATTATAATTATGACCAAGAAAAAACATGTATCTTTAAATTCAGCAGCACACGTTATTTTCAATATATAAATTAGTTTTGTTTCTTGGTATAGATAAACAATTGTCATTATGCCTAAAATAGCGCAAATAAATAACATTGCATAACGCAGCAGTCTACGCTTTCTTCTTGTGACTGTTTTGCGGAAGTAAAATGTATAGCAAACACAAGGTTTCGAGAAAAAAAATATATATAAAATATAATCTGAAGACGTTATCCCGCATAAATTATAAGCTGCCGCCAAAACATTTTAATAATTAATTTATAGAATTATATTATGTTTGCTTGTAAAATATATTTCAAGATAAATTCGGCTTACTTTCCGTGTCTTTGGCATCAGTTGTTCCGAAAGCCAAAAAGGCAGCGAAAACCACAATTACGGTCCGCATCTGTAATTATAAAATTGTTGATTATAATTTAAGCTGAAATTTATTTGCCTTCGTGAATATATATATATATACACCAAATCATTATTCTATATCGTTGAATATAGAATTATTTTATCGACATTCATATGTCATTGCACAAAAGACGCATTTTCTTTAACCTAAAGGTTTAAAGCGTTCCCAGTGACGGGAATCGTCTTTCGCTGATTAAATTAATACTTTTTTTCTGATTTTATATCATTTATGATGTTATATCATTTCAAAATTCTGTTTAATTGCTTCGATGTCTCCTTCCAATATAAGCTCAGTTCGCATCTAATTGATATATGTTTATATAGAAATTAAAAGATTTGTCATATTGTAATTGACGTGTCATTGTCTCCTAGATATAAAAACGTCGAAATGTATTGAATTGAACATTTCCAGTAATTTTGATACAATAATGGGTTTCATTCTGAAAAGTGGTTTTTGTCCATTTTGTATTTTTACCGGTCTTTATTTACTATACATATTAATATAGAATCATCAAGCATACACAATTTTTTTTACAAATTGTTACATTTGACGATATATAAGCTAACATTACTTGAAATTAGTACGTTTCAAAAAATGTTTTATTAAAATTAATAATTACAATTTTTCAAATTGATAATTTGGGTTAACTGATCCTAGGATTTTATACCTCCTCTCTTCACAAATATCATCAATAATGCAAATTTGAACCTCAAAATTGCTTTGAAATTAAAATAGTATAATTTAATGATTATGACTGTATTAAACCATATTATATATATATAGATTAAGAAAACATCACATTGTTATCCAAATAGTATAATAAAAAATAATTATTTATAATCAAATATTTTTTATAATACAATTCAAGTAATTTCAAGTCATAAAATCCCGTACAAAAATTTTATCCGATTTTTGTTTAATCATAACAAATTATTTGTAGTTTCTCCCTTACGAACTATTATATATGTAAATACGTTTGCGCAGTGGGGTGGGGAGGGGAGGGGACAACGACCAAACCAATATTTGATACAAAATCTTGTAATGCTTTTAAATAGATCGCAAAGGCCAACTAATAATAATTTGCTATATTGTATGTATAGTTATAAACTATATGAACTGGATCCTATATATTGATACTGGAGTTTCTTTGCTTGAAATTGAGCAAGGAATATATATAATTCCTTGTACTATCGTTCATGAGTTGTTGAACACGATACATAAAAACACGACATACGTAATGTATACAGTTTGCACAGCTTCGGCAATTTTAAAACTGGAATCATCATGTATATATATTTCTATCCACGTTTTTCGTTTGTATTGTGATATAAAGTTCATTTAAATACATGCTTATGATATAAAAATCCTAAATATATGTAAATGTTCTTGGTATTTTTTTCTTTCTTTCAAATTCAAAATTTATGTACTAATCGTATCATAAATTGATGTGCGTTGAGATCGTATTTAAAAGAATCCATTCCATTTTCTAATTTTTTCGTTAAAGAAATGTTCTTGTCGAATTTCCTATTTGTAATGAATCGAAAATTTTAGGTATACATAAATGAGTTAATAATTTATTATCAAAAAAGTCCCGAATGAATTTGTTTGCTTTAATAAGCATTTTTAATCAATTCTCAATTTACGTAAATTGAACGTAAATTGAGACGTGTACACGCGTTCACTTAACAGCTTTGGCTTTTGTAAAGAAATACTTGAATTGACTTTAAATTAAGCTATATAGAAGTTACTCAGCAAACAAAAATATATTAAAATGAATTAATCCAAAAATATGTAATACGCAATTTGGATTAAAATTATTTAAAATGGCATATTATGTAACTTATTAATTTATTAGAAACGACATAATTACTTATAGATTTGGATGCATTGAAAAGAATAAAATTTAATTTATGAATATATGGAATGTATGGAACCTATATATAAGGTGTGAATTCGATTCATTATGTGGACGGGGAATCTCGTATATTGTCCTAAAAAACTAACCTGACCTCATCGTCATAATAGTGCCTGAAATTCATTTTTGACAACGGACAGGTCCTGGAACTAGACACTTATTGCCTAAAAATTTCCGGGACGGTCCTTGAACTATGCGTTTTGCATATACACACAAAAAAAATATATATATGTGTGTGTGTGTGTTTGTTTAAAATACTGTATAAATCATTTTTTCAGAACAATCTTGCGAGTCGGGAGCCGAGTGGGTCGATAACAACAAAAAAAAAAAATCTATACAGTCGGTTTTTTGAAAAGAAAATGAAAAGGGCTTATGTTAAACCATTTAATCTCAAATGTCGTCAATTTTCAATGAGTAAGAGCCCAGTAAACGAAAACGTATTGAAAATTAAAAATACGAATTGAAATGAATTCATGTACGCGTTAAGTGAATTCATTTACAGTCGTTTTAATTCATTGTAATTCGTTTGAATTCGTATTTTTAACTTTCAATACGTTTCCGTTTACAGGGTTATCTAACATCAACGGTTAAATAGTGGTAATAACGGTTTTGCGCAAAAAAAAAATAGTTTTTTTGGTTGAAAGATAATATGCACATCCTTTTCCACATAGAAAAGTATTCATAAGTTCTAGATTTCAAGATATGTGAATAACAAATTTGTAAGGGCGATATTCAAAATATAGCATCCAAAATGAAAATTGGAAAACATTTTCGCTACAACTCAAAAGCTATAAGCTTATTAAAAAAAAAAAAAAAAAAAAAAATACTAAGAATGAAAAGTTATTAGAGGTCATTGATGGTTACACTGACATTTTTTCTGATCTCTTTGAAAATTTTAAGCATTATACGTATATATATAAGATTTTAGAGTTTTCCTCAAGAACTACCAAATTGTAGAAAAAAAAATGTAGAGAATAAAAATTACGTCGAATTTATCAAAGAATGAACTAAAGAATTTTTTTACAATTTCTTATGTTTGTTTTTTAAAATTGTTTAGTGTACTCCCCGATGAATTGTAAGAAATTTTCAATGTTTGCAATTTTTTTTAAATTCAGAGTTTTTGAGCTATCCGAAATTTTAAAAATAATCATGATACCGGGCGCCATTTTGGAGACCACCATGTTACCCTACATATCTTAAGATGTAGGACTCGCCAACAATTTTATGTCCAACTTTTTTTCAGTCGAGAAAATCGCATTTGTTTGCAAAACTATTTAAGCTTTAATTTTATACAAGTTCTGATGCCACATTTTGAAAGTGCATTATACAATTTAACATTTTGTATTATGAAAATATGATGTGAAGTAAGATAATATGATTAGAAAAGTATAAAATGCACAAAATATAGTCATGTAAATAAAGCTGTCATCAACTCAATAAACAAAGACTACTCTAAAAGAAAATTGACAACACCTTTAACTTGTTTTTCACAGAACCTGCACGCTTGGCTGAGTGAAATCCCGTTTAAAAGAACCCTTAAGAAGTTAAATCGGGGCCGTCGATCCTATCGTTGCGACCTTACCTCGATATCGTCTTGGTCCGACGTTTGCCGCCTCTTCCCGGATGCAACAATTTCTCTCGAATTCGATTTGCGAATCCGTACCTTCCTTATATATAGTCCCATAGGTGTTATTGCTCGCTATCATTTTCAGTAGAACTCATTAATTCGTTATCGCACATTCGTCGTTTCGCGCATCATTACGTAAGCAAGTGTTAGTAAATGTAACGTATGATGATAAAATCTGCCCAGTCGTCTTAAGTTTTCATTAAATGAAAAACCGCTAATCGCTGGGGATATAAATGGCGCTCCTGTTTTCTCCCTTTGCCCCGCCGTTTTCCGAAGATCTTCTAGATGAAAACCCAGTTTTTCGATTGGCTCCTATTGTTTGCTGTGCACGTTCACTATTTGCCTTTTGACGAATGCTTGATTTACCACCCCTCGAACGCCGCGAGAGATAATCACGCATGAGCCAAAAGAGATATTTTCATAAGGTTCGTTAAGTAATAATTCTCCAGAGGCAATATTTCTTAAGGTACAATTATAATTTATTTACAGTTTTTTTCCTAACTGAAATATCGCGTGAATGATTACAAAAATGTCAAAAAATACATAAAATTTATCAAATAAATGCCCAACATGCTCCAAATTCACTTTGGCCGACATGAGGCCAGCTCAAATAACGGAAGTAAAAACAAAATTGTGCTGAAATGATTTCTTTCCTTTCGGTCCAATGTTAAAATAATCGAATTACGCCGCCATCCTCAAATATCTGACTTTTCGAGGCGGTCTACAACTTTCTTGTAGTCCTCCTCTAGTACACGAAATTCCTTTTCGAGAAGTTGATAGCGCTGCTCTAGCGAAGGCAACGCCATGTTATGTTGCTGCTTATCCATATTTTTAAACACTTGATCTAATTTCTTCCTATCGTTTTCTTCTCGCTTGTACGGTATATTCAATCGCTTCTTCACGTCAAGACGGAAATCACGATAATCCATTTCATTTGACAAGTCCGTATGACGATATCTCAGGATCTCGTATATTCTGCGAGCTTGTTTCTGAAATCGAATTGAAAATAGTTGCCATTTTAACATACTTAATCGTCAACTGCGTTATCTATACTCATTTGTTGGCAATATTGATCTCGTGCGGAAAATAACTATTAATACAAATCTTTGCAAGAATAGGTGGAAAAAGAAACGATCGAGAAGATTTGTAAACAAAAATTCTTATAACCGAAAAAAATGGAAATAATTTTAAACTTAATCAATTACGTAAAAACAAATACTTACTCATCTTCTCATAAACATTTCAATTACAAAGAAAGATGACAAATAATTAAAAAATCAAGAAAGTATTAGAAAAATAATAAATTTAAGAAAAAGATAGAAACAATTCTGCCTACAACTCTTACGTTATTTATTTTGAACTTGTCTTTGGCTTCTATCGCCATATTTTTGTCAAATCCCTTTTTCAAATTCTCTTTGGAAAAGCTGGGCAAGGTGCTGCAATTTTTACAATCGACGAAATCTCGGAGTCGTTGGAACTCTAATGATGGATCTTCAACTGAAAACAAAATGTACATATACTAATTTAGACAAAACAAAATTTATTTTTAAATGCCGATAAAATACATTAGTATATAATTATTTGTTCAGTTACGGTTTTATTCTTCTTTTATTTTTAATCAGTACAAAGCAAAGTTTGCAATAATCGAAAAGAGTTTGCAGCCGACGAAGGTTAAAAAGTTTAAAATATACCAATATTGTTGGTAACAATGACTGTATAACAGCTTGCGCTATGTCTCGCCTTTTGTGCATGTTAGTTTATTTGTATAATAAAGACATTATTATTATTATTATATACATTGTATACAAATCATAGGTATTATTTCTACCCGCACCAAAGTATTTAGTCACTTGGAAAATAAATTACTCACTAATATTTTTGTTATACGTGTGTGACTGCATGAAGCAACCAAAATAATTTCTTCCCTAACCTTGGATAATACTCTCGGAAAAATATACCGAATGCAGCAGTCATCCATTTTTTAAAATTCACCAATTAGAGCTCGAAATACCTTTGATTTTCAATAAATTAACGAATTGATTAATATGCTAAATTTCAAAATATATCTTTCTTACAAGTTAGTACATTAAGGAAAATGATGAATGAGATTTACAAGTCGAGGTATTTTCAATTTTGAAAATTCTCTACCATCCTGAATTTTTGGTCAATAATAATGAACATAGGATGTAAATATTCAAGTCGTTATATGAAACCGATTGTGACTTCTTTGGTTTTACAAGTAATAAGCTTAGTTGTCGGTGGAGGGGATAGAACGTTTGCAGTACCACACACTACCTCAATCATACTTCGGCGTATCTATGGTGAGGAGTCGAAGTTTTAAAAACGTTCATTTTCAATTTTTATGTATGAAAATAATGTAAATAGCCATATTAACTAATGCACATAATATCAAATATGATTTTGTTGTATTTTGCTTATATTTAATTATATGACAGATTGAAATTTAAAAAGGTTAGTACATGTTTGTCCAAAGACGGACTGAGTGGCTGCAGATCGATGGTCAATTTTTACTGTACTGTTTCTTTACTATATTATGGAAATAGAATTAATTAAATTTACCTGTAATGTCTTTGACCTCACTGCGACCAATGTATTCGTTATAAATAGCTTGCAACAAATGACTTCCGAGTCCCATACATTGGAAAGGTG
>JAPYZR010010185.1:0-13497 GCA_030522945.1 Trichopria nigra
TTGACGTCTATATCCTTCAAAAATGACCTTCTGTTAATACAATATATATAAATTCATTTTCGATTAATCGCACAGGGAAAATTGCGGAGTATAGAAAATGGTTGACGACGAATATTATAAATATGAATGAATTTCGGAGTTTCTTTTCAATAATATAGAAACTCCGTTTTTCAAGTACATATAATATATATTATATATATAAAAAATAGAATTAACGTGCGCGCGGTAAGCAAATATAGTGCGTTATTGTATTTTACAAACATTCGTCCGAAAGCTGAAATATTGCATTGTTTCGCTGCTTCATTATTGCTGCAGTTTACCCGCATGACAAGAAATACAAATCCAGATGATCTCATCGCATTTTATATATATATATATAATATATTATTCGAATATAAACTGCATATATGTAAAATAATTTGTTGGAATGTGTACCTAACTATAAATTTTTGTAAAAACCAGTTCTTTCCCTGCTGTATATACATGCATAAGTATAAAGGAGATATATAAACTTATATATATATGTGTGTGATGGATGGCGGTTCGGTCATATTGTTTTTGGTTTTTTCACGCATAATACGCACCTATGCGTAAAGAACACCTTCAGTGCAGCATCGCACGTCAGCCGTGATTCGATCGATGACGAATCATACTACCTAATACCTCCTCATGTATACACGTATACGTACCCGCAGCATCGGAACTCCCGACTCATCGAGAGTTATACGTACATACGGATTGTAGCCGCAGTTTATTCCTTCCAAGAAAAAGCAGGTGACGCCAACGGATTATCCAGCAGAGTCCTAAAACGACCCTTTTACTGAAAGGAATCAAACAGGACCAACCTGAAATAGTTTCCTTTTACACTTCAGTGCTCGTCATTCGAACGTATTCATCTTAAACAGGTTGCGACGCGTTCGGCATTCCTCTGACGGCAGTCCGACGAAAATTCCTCGTCTTCATGGGTTTCTGACAGTTTATCCAAAATGGCTGCGCTTCTTTTCCCAAGGCTCGTCTATCTTTTGCTTTTTCTAACGAGCATCACCGCCAATACAGCCTCTCGCGTATTATACACCGAGTGTAAGTATTGCACGAGTTTCTCTCAAACTTTCTTCGCGACGGATTCACCGAAAATCCGAGGAAAGACTCGTTCTCAATTTGCGCGCGAGTCTGATGTTTTCCCGTTAATGTTTTTGTCCTGCAGATGGTCTTGACAATGAGAAAATTTGCCATCCTTCAAGTCGCAAATCCCAGTCGATAGAAATGAAGGGCTCGGCAATTATTGTGAAACCCAATCATGTGTTTGATTACCGGAACGTCCGTAAAGACTGCAGGTTCACCATTAAAACTAAAAAGGGTGAACACCTGTCTGCTGTTATCAATACAATTTCCTTGCATTTCAATGGAACCGATTGCGTGGATTATGTCCAGGTATGTATCTACAACTTGTCAAATTTATTCTGTTGCTTCATACAACTTTTATTTGACAGTTCGAGAGATCAGACGGCCAACTGGGACAAAAATTTTGCAAACCATTTAATGAGACAAAAGAAACAGATGTTGAAAATGGAGTACAGATTCCTGACGATCAACTAAGTTATGCCGAACATGACGTTAAAGGCGAAATTAGAACTCACATATTTATTTCTAGCATACCTACCGACATAAAGCGCGATTTGTTGATCGTTTACACTCCATATAAAGGTATACAGAAATTAACCCTATGCTTTTAAATACTTAATTATGCAGTTTAAAAAACTAATTCGAGTCCTGCACAGATTGCAGCAAAAACATTCTTCCTGAAGATCAGTTAGCTTCTGAAAACAAGTCTTTCTCAATTTGTTTGAGAAAGGAGTATTTTTGTGATACTTATCAAAACTGTGCCTCATACCTATGCAAGGACGAAAGAAACTGTCCTGAACAGAAGAATGTAATCAGTAACGAGACAGGAAATAAAGTTACAGCAGGTGCAGTGACAACGATCTTTTTGTGCTTTATCATATTTATCCTCTTTCTGTGGATCTGTCGAAAGCATAAAAAAATGTGCTGGTCACCTGATTGTGCAGGACCAATAGTAGACAGCAACTTGCCTATGGATCGGAATGTTGCTTCACGACCTACTGCGCGTCTAAATCCGCCATACATCTCCACTGCACCAATGCTTGAAGTTGCAGTTCCGGCGTCTCTCCATGACAAAGATCTTCCTCCAAGCTACGACTCCTTGTTTCCCTCGCAAGCTGATACGACGTCAAGTACGTGAAGTACATATCAAGATGAATTCGTTATGTAATGTTTTAATTACATAATTGGAATTACTGTAGCAGAATCTCATTGCCTGAAATCTCACGTGAATAACATATCTTATTCTCGCGAAAATCAGCCGTCATACCAAAAACGAAGCGTATTAGGTTAAGTTCTTCGTGTTTTTGTACTGGCTTCATCAGCTTTCTCAACTTTATAATGTTTAACTACGTATATGACGTATATACTTTACAAGTAATTTTGATATTTCGATCTCGCTGGGGCTTCCAAGCAGGATAATATATGGCCAAAACTTACATTAGAATGCATCTTTACAAATGTGCGGGAAGGCCTCGACTAGGATTGCCTTTTAACTTCAGATTGTCGAGTTGCATTTCTTTATAATGAGTGCATTTTGCATTCGCGAGTTTTAGAAATAATTTTATTTGTACATACCTGCGCTCCACTGCCACTTACGATGGGTTCGATGCGAGTGTCCACACTGACAAGGGACATTGCATATGTACATATTTCATATAACTTCGACGTTTCTGGCGCGCATTGCCATATAACGTTTTATTGTATATAAATAAATATATATATGTATGTATATATATATATATATATATATACATATATGTATACATATTAAATGTATATCAAATTTCTATTACAAAAAGAAATACATATGCGTGTGATACTTGAAAATCTGAAAAACAAAACTGTACTTTAATAATGTATTAATTAATATAAAGAGCAATATTTAATATTAGAAGGGATGGTTTTTCAAATATAATTTGATGCATTCTGTGAAAGGTGTCAATATGCAAGACAGTGATTATTGCATTATTTGGATTATACTTTAAATCTATGAGCATCATTCGAGATTAAATAACATTTATTAATCTCAATGTTGTACAGAACTAATTTATTCGCCCTTACGATATTGTGGCATTTTTCATATATGTTAACAAGATTAATATAAATAAAACAATTGTTCGTCAACAAAACATCAGCAGCCTAAATTACTTGGCCAAAACCAGTTCTGCAGTTAATTCAGGAGCATTTTCAGGAGCATCTTCTTTCTTTATTTGAATCACTGGTTCTTTTTCCGTTATTTGGTTAGCTATAGGTGCCTCATAAACTAAAGTGAAAGATTTAAAAACACGATAGATTTGAATGTATACTAATATTGAAAATATGTTGTAAAAAAACAGACATTTTTATAGTTTAATAATAAAATTTTGAATTATTTGTAAAAAAGGTGCAAGTATTAAAAATTGATTAAACGTATTGCATTATAACTATCATAACAATATTCACATATTGATCCTTTTTACAATAATTTATTCATCACGTAAGATGATATTTACATAAAGTAATTTTGTTTTGAATGTCCCATGATTCAGTTTTTAAGAAGAAGAACGCGAAATAAATAGTGCACATATAAACAATAATATATAATACTATAAAAAACAAAGTTGAGTTTAAAGCCAACATATTATTCAAAACAGCATTATATATGTAAACATACTACGGGGACATGAGAGAATAAATTTGAAAATGAGCGATAAAACTCAAAACATATCACGTTATATAAAATAATACACGATGACAATTAATTTACGACTAAAAGTAAATTAATAAATAACTAAATCAATTTTCGTCGATTATTTTCATTCGTTGACACGTACTCCCTTTATTGTATCTAATCAATTTTCTGACATTTCTACTTTATGTTCTTAAATTTAAATTTAAAGAATTTAAATAAAGTAAATGGATATTCGTCGCTTTGTTTGATTTATCTGCCGACAATATATATTCGATTTTCTTCAATACATAGTTGATATTGATATTAATTCAGATTTTTCCATTTTCTTGACATTTACTGTTGATTCTTATACTTATTTTCCCTATTTTCATTTATTTTAAGCTTTTCAATTTATTCTATCACGTTTTTCTATTGTCTTCAATATTATATATTATCATTTTTAGCGTTGTTCTTTATTTTTTCTAAAATTCGATTAATTGTTATATATCAAACCATATTTATAAATATTTAAGCTACAGTTGATTTCTTTCTTGAAAACAGTCAGCATACGTACAATAATGTTGGAGATATAGATAGTATAAAACTAATGAATTAATGTTAAACTTATTAGACCTAAATCAAAATGTAAAATTTTGTTTTACGCAACTTCTGTACCATATATAAAATACATAATTTCCATAAAAAATCATTAAAACTTGAAAAATTACCATAATTCAGAAAAAATTATCGAACTTCTCACGAAAATGACCGAATTTATGGTAAAATTTTTCGTGAATGGTTGCTGAGTATAATTTTTTATGCAAGATCAGTAAAAAAGCAGAAGATGGTTATTATAGAAAAAAGTCCGACAAACTTTGTAGAACTTCTTTTGAAGATATAATATGTATATATAAAAAGTCATTTTGAAAACTAGGGGCTTCGCCCCCTGCGGCCTTCGCAAATTTTGAATCGTTTGAATTTACGAGATTTGAAATGCGGAAAACTGCGATAGATTAAATGGCTGACTGAATGTGACGTCACCCCACAAGCTGCGTATCACGTTGTTTCTTTATATCGTGTGATTGGCTCTTGGCAAATTTCCTCTATATGCCACAGCTTTTTCGTTTACATATAGACGATATAGACATACCTATTTGCATATTATTCCATATTATTCAATCACAATTCAATCTGTCCTATCCAGTGTATGTATATATAGATCAGTGCCGATACCAGCCCTATACTACCAGCCGGTACCGGTCACCGAGCGCGAACGCATATATATTGCGCTATCTACGAGACTACGAGAAGCAGAAGGCAGAAAAACAAACAACCCTAACCTGTCATAACATATCAAGTAATTGTTCTTTATAATCATTAAACTTATTTCAATTTTTTTTTACTCGATTGCAATAGTTAGAATCACTTTTCTGTTTAAAAAGGTATAATTCTTCGACGGATACGACATGGATATCGATGAAAATCAAATGATAGAGAGTGAGTCAGAAGAAGAAGATGAGAAATCACTTGAGGCGAACGTGAATGAGAGTAATGACGAGGATAGCATGGAAGATGAAGATGACGACGAAGAAGATAAGCAAGAAACCGAAATTAAAATGCTGAAATCTTTGTTGGATCAAAATCCCTATGATTATGCTACTCATATTACGTTGATTGAAAAGCTGCAAAAAATGGGTGAACTTGATCGCCTACGAGCTGCAAGAGAGGATATGTGTTCAAAGTTCCCTCTCAGTCCTGAACTATGGCTTTCATGGCTACGCGATGAAATTAAATTAGCAACAACACCTGAACAGAAAGTTGCTGTCGAAACCCTTTGCGAAAAAGCTGTTAAAGATTACTTGTGTCAGTCATTTTATCGTATTTACAAAATTATAATTTACTAAAATATTTTTTCACTACATTATTTCTATTCATTTTATAGCAATTGAAATTTGGTTGGAATATTTGCAATTCAGTATTGGAAATATGGGTACAGACAAAGATGCTGCAACGAAAGTAAGGGATCTTTTCCAACGTGCACTAACAGCAAGTGGAATACACGTGATTAAAGGAGCAATTATCTGGGAAGCATTTCGAGAATTTGAGAAGATTTTAATATCTACGGTAAGTCGTTCACAGATTTTATTAATTCATAAATATTATAAAAAATTAATAGGGACGATTGTAATAGTAGACTTAGAAAAAGAAAAGAAGAAAAACTTTTCTCAGATGACAATTCGAGAACTCCATAATTTTTACAATATTATTCTTTATTTCATTGTTTATTTATTGTTTAATATAATGTACAATTGATAAAAACAATTTAATCAACCTTTTTAGGTTGATTCAAATGATGAAAATCAGAAAAAAGAACAAATTGATCGAGTTGGCAATCTCTTCCGTCGTCAATTGACATGTCCACTTCTTGATATGGAAAAAACTTTTGAAGAGTATGAAACGTGGAAAAGTGGAGAAGGAAGCATTTCTAGTGTTGACTACAAAATTGTCAAAAGTGGTTATGAAAGAGCCCTTGCTGCATTAAAGGCACGCTTACCATTTGAAGAAAAATTAGTTTCATCTCAAGGAGAAAATGAGACGCTCGATGCGTACAAAGGTTACTTAATGAATGAAAAACAAAATGGAGATCCTAGTCGTGTCTGTATACTATATGAACGTGCAGTTGCTGATCTAAGCTTGGATACGAGCATTTGGTTGGATTATTTAAACTATTTGGAAACGAATATCAAAATAGAAGATATTATAGAGCAAATTTATGTAAGAGCAATAAGAAATGTACCCTGGTGCTCCAAGATCTGGCAAAATTGGATTCGTTTTTATGAAAAATGGAACAAACCAGCATTAGACGTGCAAGCGTTATTGGAAAATGCTCTCGCCGCTGGATTTTCTAATGCTGAAGATTATCGAAATGTTTGGTTGACATATTTAGAATATCAAAGGCGGCGAATTGATCTATTTTCCGAGGATGAAGAGAATCAGATTGAGATTCTTAGAAACACATTTAATAGAGCTTGTGAACATCTGGCAAAGTCCTTCGGTTTAGAAGGAGACCCCAGCTGCGCAATTTTACAATACTGGGCGAGAACTGAAGCAATTCATTGCAATGATATGGAGAAGGCTCGTTCGCTTTGGGCAGATATCCTATCGCAAGGTCATTCTGCTTCAGCATCTAGCTGGCTAGAATATATTTCACTGGAGAGGTAAATTTAATTTTAAAATTAAATTATTTTATTTCTTCTCCAATATGCATATATAATTAACCATTTCAATTTTTTAAAACAAATTCGTTGTCAAAAATTATAAGTGTTAAAAATGTTGAATATTGACTCATTTTTTTACTCGTTTGACTCATTCATGAGCCTTCAAATTTACGACCAGTAACAAAATTAATACAACGTAATGAAATTCTCTGATTCACTGTTTATTTCTTCATTAAAATGTGACCTACTGATTGTAATGCAGTGCTTTAAAAATTAAGCTATCAAAACCATGAAAATTACACACTATATCATAAATATATAAAAATATTTTTTACATAATGTTTCACATAAGAACACTTAACAGTTTTAATACATTTTAAAAATCTAATGATTATTTTTTCAAATTTAAACTTTGCATGCCATTGAACTATTATATAGTATTATTATATATACATTAGAAATTTAATAATAAACCGAATCTCGATAAAAAGAAAATATTTTGTTACATTATTTCCAGATGTTACGGTGATACGAAGCATTTGCGTAAGCTTTTCCAAAAAGCTTTGCAAGCTGTAAAAGATTGGCCAGAGAGTATTGCGAATGCTTGGTTGAATTTTGAACGCGATGAAGGCACCCTCGAGCAACTGGAGTTGTGTGAAACAAAGAGCAAGGAACGCCTTGACAAAGTTTCTGAAGAAAGATTAGAAGCCCAACAGCAATATTCTGCACCATACCAAGATTCTTTCGCTCCTCATACTAAAAAAGGAAGCAAGAGGCTGATGGAAGAAAGCGGAAAATGGAAAAATTTAAACGTTATACCAGAAAAGAAATCTAAGGTTGAGAAGACGACAGTAGTAGTAAACCGATCTAATTTCAAGAAGAAAGACAATCATGATATTGCTTCTGCAACCAAAATTGCTCCTCCACCAGGGTATAAGGATGAAGAGGAGAACATGGATGTAGATTCTCATGAAGTAGATGAGAAAATTACTGTATTTGTTAGTAATTTAGATTATTCAGCTACTGAAGAAGACGTTCAGGAAGCTCTGAAACCTGTGGGCCCAATCTCCTTAATTAAGATGGTGAAGGATTTCAAGGGACGAAGTAAAGGATTCTGCTACGTGCAACTTAGTAGTGCGGTGAGTCGGAAATCTACGTACAATAATGTGAAATTAAAAAATATTTCTCATACATTTATTATATTAGTTTAATAATAATCCTTAAAAAATTAACAGGATGCGGTAGAAGATGCTTTGAAACTTGACAGAATACAAGTAGGTAATCGTCCAATGTTTATATCAAGATGTGATTCAGATAAAACCCATAGAGGTCCAATATTCAAGTATAAAAATAGTTTGGAGAAAAATAAACTTTTCGTGAAAGGTAAGTTGATTTATTTCACGATTTGTTTCATTAAATCTGTATTGTATTATTGAACGCTATTGTAGAATATTAAAATAAATAAAATTTGTCGCTTTTATCTAATTCACGTTTGATGAATGTATTGTAGGTTTACCAGTGTCAACGACAAAAGAACACCTAGAGGAGATCTTTAAAGCGCACGGTATATTGAAGGAGGTGCGTTTGGTAACTTACCGCAATGGTCATTCCAAAGGTTTGGCTTATGTCGAATTCGAGGACACTGCGAGCGCCAGTAAAGCTCTGATGGCTACTGACGGAATGACAATAGAAGACAAAGTAATCAGCGTCGCGATAAGTAAACCTCCCGAACGTAAGAAAGTACCAGGTTCGTCAGAAGCTCCATTTGTAGTGAAGTCACTTGGTGGCAGTTCTGTTAGCAGAACAGCATTTGGAGTACCTAAGACGGTACTTTCGATGATACCGAGAACCGTAAAGACTAACGAAGCCAGTACTTCAGGCAACGGAGTTCCATCTAAGTTAAATAATGCAGACTTTCGAAATATGCTTCTGAATAAAAAGTAAATAGTATTAGGATAAACATATTTTTCTTCTGAGGTCTTGATAAATTTGTTGTAAATTAAGTAAGGTATATATATATAAATATAATATATATATAAAATACTTACTTACTGTAATACTGATGTGAGTTATACTGATGGCTATATAGTATATATTTATTGTGCATCTTAATATATATTTTTTAGATGGAGATAAATTCCATTATAAAATAAATATGTAAAATAATGCAATTGGTATTACATAAATAGAGAAAACAGCAGTAAATACAAAAGTAGGTGTTGAAATCTGCGATACATTACTTGATGTGCGGAAAAATGTAATTAGCTTTAGATCAAGAACAGATTTTGTACCCGGTTTTTGTCCTTCAGCAATTTAGAATTCTGAATAGAATGCAGTATGTCTACAATGCATATAAATTCAATGTTTTATATAAAAACACATAAAAATGTGTGATGTTCTTAAATACACATACAATCAGTAAGTTTATCGACCTATACGTGGTAATAGATTTACATATCACAACTTTATATGCATTGTAAAAGAAAAGTTATTTTATTTTATTTTATTTTATATTGTCATTGGTTGTAATGCATAAAAATTAAACTCTTTATCAAAGAATTCTTCATAAGTAAAATAAAAATAAAAATAAAATAAGTTCAAAATTATTGAAATAATTTATCTTTTATTAAGGGGGGTGTCTAATGTAGAACAGTTACCGACCTAAACTAGAAAATAAAAATGCACATAATAAATGCGATTCCCCAAAGAAGTGACATGGATATTGAATGAGGAACATTGGAAATAAAGAAAAAGAAAATTTAGAGAAAAAATTGCTATTTTAAAGGTATTTTTCCAAATTTTGAATAATTTTTACATTTTAGGTCAGATCGGAAACTGGTCTACTTTTGAACCCCCTTAAAGAGAAAATCAATCAAAATGTTTGTTCAATTCCGTAGCGAAACTTATTGAACCCGTGCATGAATATAAGTGTGCAATATATGGTAAATGTCATCTATAGAATGAATATAATAAGTTGGCCAAAGACTTCACGAAATAGAAATGAAAACCGATGAACGATTTGTAATTTGGGATAGGACAACAGCCGAAAACGTTCCATATAGTTCGACGGTTGCGTTCCAACTTCCGCGTTCCGCTTGTGGATACGTTCCATCTGTGCGATGTAGGATTTCCCCAGTTGTCTATACACAAATCGTTGCGTGTAGCGCGGAATTGTCTGCACAATTTACCATACAACGTAAACACATCAATTGTCCACATTGTTACAGATATCGTGGTACAATAAGATAATTGATATGATTCCGATGTCTGGACAGTTCTACACACTAATATGCGCGGGAATTTAACATTAAATTCCGTATAAATAAGTTAAGCCATTTACATAATTAGATCTTAGTTCGCGTTACTTTATCAATTACGAAATGTATATTATGCAATAAATATTTGCATTCCGATTGTGTATACACGTCGAATTTCTTTACAATTCCGTACTTCATTCTCCGAAAAACAATCGAGGAGCTTAATGACAATATGTTTTATAACACAAATGGGATTGACGAATAAGAATAATGAGGGAATTCTTGTATAAAATAAATACATTTATTATTAAAGTCAGTCCTATACGTATATATACAGAGTCACGATAATCGACGAAAGAATATCGAATACGAGTCGATGGCTAATGACGGCTATTCAGCTTCGCTTTTTGCTATGAGAATGAATATGTCGAGCATGAGTATTTCATCGACGAGCGTTCACAGCGGCATTTGCGACACGGATGCGGCAAAGTGTTTTTTTAGACGTGGCGGTGCAACCGGCGGAGGTTTCGGAGTCAATAGTCGTCTCGCCATGAGCCACTTTTTCGCCCGGCCTGCGTGATAATAGTAGGTGTACAACAATGCCATACCGGCCAGAACGACCAGGAGGCAAGTCCCAGCAATAATGAGGCTGTACAATAACTGTGGCCAATAATACTCGTCGTCATCGACGGTCGAATCCGTCGTAGATGGGAATCGAGTTGATGGAGTCGTGGACGTGGGCCTCGGTGGCAAGGGTGCTTCTTCGTCGCCAATGGCGATGTCGGCGCAGGCTCGGAATTCCTCCTGAGGACCGCATCCTACCGCGCCTATAAATGACATTTTTACCGATTGTATTTATAATTTCATGACCTTTTGTATTAGTAAACGTGATGTCAAAATCGATGAACGAAAAATCAAATTTTGTTGAATGACCTCTGTACATACCCAGTAAACCAAGAAGTATTCAAGTACCAGAAACAGGATGAAGAATGATAGAGAAGTATTCGTTTTGGACTGAAACGAATACTTAATCCTGTTTCTGATACTTGAATACATCTTGGTTTACTGGGTACTTTTTTGTCTGACATATAATGTCTGAATATAGAGATACAAGTGAACGACCAGTAGTACCTGTTCCGTTTCCGCAGTCACCCCAATTGTTACCGGCGATGTATCTCCATTGAAAGACACACTGGACACACGTCAGGTAATTGGGCAATTGGTAATAACTTTCGAAAACTCGATTTCCCGAGCCGGGATAGAAGCGCTCGGTACCGTTTTCACCTTTCAGCAGGTACTTGTCGAGGCAATCTTGATCGACTTCCTCGTCTCGATGGGTCATGGGACAGACTCGAAACTCGAAATAGCCGTGATGATTCGCAGTGAGCTCCACGCTCACTGGTATCACAGAACCAGTGCGATATCGCCTGACGATCACGCTATTGCCGTACATTCCTCCCGTCTCGTGAGGACGTGGCTGCAATTACAGATACAAATCAAGATCCCAGTAATCGGATGAAAATGGATTAAAAATTTTAATCCATTCCTATTCGTACTTTGAATTCGTTAAACCGTATTAAAATGGATTAAAACTCTTAAGCAAATCAATACATTTCTATCCATGCAATTCGACAAATAGATTGTATATATATATATTTAAATATTTTAATTTTATTATTTTTGATAATGTTTCTGAGATAAAGGATTACAATTTATGAAAAAAATTGCAATTTTTGAAAATTATGTATTTAGCAGGACGACTTTCAGTTTATAAGTGTTGGCATTTTTATATTATGGATAATTTACATTGTATACCGAAGAAGATGATGGCGCTGCGTCCGCGACAGTATTGTTAAACTGATATCCTGATTGGGAACGGAAAAGAGCTTTTCTATTTTTTACGTTTTTCAGCACAAAAACAAATTTTTCAATAAAAAGTGATTTTCAATCGATTTTATTGGTGAATGGATTTTTGGATCGTAATTTGTTCATATTTCTTTTATTTTTACAATGTTTGGAAAGGAATCGTATATAGTAGTAGTTGTACAATAATGGGATTGATTTTGATACGAATTACTTCTATAAATGTGTATAATCTTATTCACGAATAAGGACAAACTGATAGTGAATGTGGTCGAACCGGTTGGATTTCGTACTTTTGAAATGTTCCGTGCAAAGTTTGTGTCAATCTTGAGAAATATCCACGAGACGCATATTTGTTCTCGATTATATACATTCGTTATTTTTAACGAAATAATTCATTTATTTATTTATTTACCTTTTTAATATCAATATAGAAGTTTGCGTGGTACAATGTTATGTATATATATGATACAATGAATATGATAAACCATTATAATATACATATATATATATGTACTCAAATAGCAGAGGTAAATAGTTTGGACAGAATGAGTATAAAAAGTACTTTTTTAAGTCCTCCTTTACGTCGATGTCTGAGCTCGTTTTTTTATGAACTCAAAAGGAGCCTTTCAAAATGTACTTCGAAAAGTAAAAAAGTGGATAGAATCGTATAGAATCGGATTGCAATTCTATCCGGATTTTAAAGAAACGTATAGAAATGGATACATTTTCTATACATTTCTATCCGTTTCGTCAAAATCCGGATAGAATTTGAATCCGATTCTATACGATTCTATCCACTTTTTTATCAGATAATCGCTGCATAGGATTTCTTAAAGAGCACCTTTTGCACTCATCATGCACAACTTTGTTACTTTTGCCGTATGGGTATGTAATGAAAAACGAAATAAATTACGAATGTAAATTCTTACAGTTTTCACGTCCCAGGGATCTCCGCAAATCCCACATTTTCCACCGTTTCGTTGTTGCCGTGTGAATCCCCCACAGTATGATTCATGATCGTTGTAGTCATGCGGTGTGCTGAAGTTAAACCTCCACATCGATGCTCTGGACGGAGGTTCGATCAGTCTTCCATGGGCGGAAACTTCTTTCACGAGGAAACTTCCGGAAAGAGCCAAGATGCTCATCAGGAACAAAGGCATGCCGATGATTTTGCACTGTAAAAATTATATTATCAATCATTTTATTCCCTATACATATGGTAAATACATGTTGTTTATTGTGACACCTGTTAATTTGTAAATAAAATTTGTCGATAAAAAACATATAATTTGTTGGTAAAAAAAATATTCATGATAACAATATTTTATTATGACTCTCATTCTTCTAAATTCTCTCCAAAAGTATCGCGTCAACGAGGTCGACA